>JAPSES010095915.1:0-20572 GCA_029822895.1 Maxillicosta whitleyi | reverse complement strand
TGTGTGTGTGTGTGTGTGTGTGTGTGTGTGTGTGTGTGTGTGTGTGTGTGTGTGTGTGTGTGTGTGTGTATTTATATTATTTATTAACTACTGATACTTTTGGTCCAGATGTTTTTTTAAGGCCTAGAAGGCCCTGACGGTTCCCCTCTGCTATAATGCTGATAAAGTCAACATCTTTCAGCAGGAAATGCACTTCTTCCACTCTTAGCATAATGCTAATGCATAACTGACCGTCTGTTGTTTAAAACAGTGGAATCCTGATGTTTAGGAAAAGAACGGCCTCTGACATTTCAGCAGGTTGAACCAATGGATGACAGGCGAGAACAAGTTGTCTCACACAGTCAAGAAAAATCACGATGTTCATCATCATGTGAGGTGACCATGACATCAATTTTATCTTTTCCATTTCATTATAAAATGGCTAAATGGTTAAGGAAACATGAAGTAGCAGCAGCTGCTGTGTGACCTGTGTTCCTACAATAGGTTATTAATGAATCATGAATTGTGAGTCATGGGTTGCATAATTGTCCGGGGTGATCTGAATTTCTAAATATTGAGTTAATGAAACCTACAGATCCAACTGCACACTGTTTAATGGATAATAAATGTTTATGGGAATTAACATGATCTCTGCTGACTTGTTAGTGTGATGTTTGACCCAACAAGATTTTAAGAGTCAATAGACACTTTTAGTTTAGACCTGAAACAGTCTTACTTCAGACCTGTATACTAATCAAACAAAAATGGGTTTATTATTGGCAAGAAATACTGAAGGCTTCACCAACAAAACAATGAAAAACAAGTCAAATAATGGCCATAACAGTTGAGATGGTGGTTGCTTTCACACCCAACAGAAGATAATCCCAGCAGTTTCAGGGACAACCTTCATGCTGGTCAGTGCTCAAGCTGCTTCAAATCATTTCTCTGTATTTTTATTTCACTAAAAAATAGTATAAAACTAGCAAAATGAATGTCATGTGGGACCAGTGGGAGGAAGCAGCACTGTGGCGTCCATCTTTTATATACAGTCTGACAATTAGAGGGTATGGTAAATTACATATTGAGTCATGTCCAGAGGGAGGAGAGCGTTGCCCCTGTTGTTGAATATCACCAACACTGCTGTCAGTTTTAATTGCTCAGCCTCTATTTTTTTTTTTTTTGACTCAAAATATTAGCAGTAGTATCTGTATTTACTGTAATATTCTGGGCAGTGGCTGTTACAAAAACTGCATAAAATTTATGCTCATGTGCTTATTCATCAACTGACTAATGCACTGGTATTTCAAAACGTATTTTTGACGATTGCAAACAAAACCATGCGATCTTTTGCATCTAACTTCACTGGCATTTATGCAATACACTGAATGACTGACCTTTATCTGATGAGAATATTATATTAGATGTATAAATAAATATTTTTTCAACCTAATAGACCATATGTTGAAAAACAGATGGTTTATAGTACCACTTTGTCAAATATCTTTCCTGATTTTGTTTCAGATCAGAACATTAAACAGTTGTAATTAACTCGCTCTAACGTAGTAATTACCATTTTCTTCAATCATATCATTAGTACTCCTGATGAGCACTGTTTGTGTAGTTAAATTTAGCCTGTTGAAGGTGTGAACAAGTATTCTTACAATTAGTATGGTGCAACCATGAAAAATCCAAGCATAAGATTGTGAAGTATAACATGATGCAGCCTACACTGTGATGATGACAGGGTGTAGGTACAGCATCTAACTGGATCAAATCTATGCAATATAACCAAGAACAATATAGTGATTAATCAACCATATTTATACTAGAGTTGCCTGACAGAGGAACAAATGTCTTATTCAATAAACTGTATTTGCAAAAGACCAAAAAAACGTACCCAGCAGTTATTAAATTCTTAACCCTGTAAAACCTGAACCATTAAATCACTGACAGAAAATTCCAGTTCTCTGACACTGGAGCATATTAAATATATCATATTTGATACAGTGGGTCTCAATGCTCAAATATTATTAGTATTTTTGAACAAACAAAAACATAATAAACATGTCTAACAAATTGTTTATTCCTTTTCAAAACTGGCAAAGTTCAGTCTTTTTCCTCAAAGGCCTCTGGTGAAGGAATTCCTCCACCCAGTGGATTATCCACTGTACTGCATGTATCTAATTGTATACATCAGGTTTTTCAGGAAAAAAATGATCACAGTGATTATGTAGAGGGCTTCAAATCTCATATATCAAATATGATAAGTTTAGTGTTATAGATTCAATGAAAGTTTATTAGGATGACCTATAGCCTAATTAGAGGCAAAGGCAGAGACTATCATAGATGGGGAAAAAGTCATTTTCAGTACAGAGAATCTCTAAAAGTTCAAAGAAACCTCAGCATGTGAGGGCGCAGGTAATCACAGCTGTCAGTCAAATCCCACACTGCAGACAAATTAATTTAGCCCTTCAGTTTTATCTACAGCCTAATAATGTACAAAAGGACTTATTAAAGGTTCCAGATTAAGCTGAGTAGACCAGAATGACTCATGGGAAGTTATTGACTCAATATATCTGCACAGAAATTTGTTCATTCATTCATTTTCTGTATCTTCTCAATCTTTTGTATGGTCATGGAGAAGTGGGGACCAGCCTTGACGTGTCAGTAATTCAACACTGGGACAGAAATTCAAAGCTTTAATGAAGCAAGGCTTTTTATGTGCCAGGTCGTGGCTCCTGTCAATGGTATTAAACTTGAAAATACCTCCATCTTAGCTTCACTTTCAAGAGACGCCTGTTGACCCTTGGTTCTGACCTTGGTTTGGACTTAAAAAGACCCTAAGAACTTCAGTATAATCCTAGAGGTTTCGCTTGCTTTATTTAGTAAGTATAAATATGTGCCTGGCTACTCTAGCTTATGTTGACTATTATGTCTGCATTTTATGTGCCGTTTGCAATGAAACAGTTGTGTCATACACCCATCATTTGAAATTCAGTGCAGTTTTGTAAAATAACACATTTTTAAAACACAGCTGCTTTCAGACAGGAATAAAGCTGTAACCTGTATTTTCGGCTCAGACATCTGCTGAGTGTCATCAAGCTTAGAAGAATGCAGTGGGGGAAATGGTAGAAAAAAAAGGAGTGACATTCAAACAGGTGCCGCAACAATGATGATGATAATGATGATGATGTGTAATTTCATCAGACCCTGCACATATACAAAATGACTGCTGCCCTGCAGGGTGCTGATGTGCTAACGGCTCCTTTTACCACTGATCCTTCATCTATCACCTCCACATTTTAACTGTCACTTAGACAAACTGTGCTGCAGGCATCCAAAGAGCTAAATGATAAACACATGGAAGAGACTGCATGGTTTCAGAAAGCCAACATACAACATTAGCAAGAAAGCAAATAATCAATGAATGTTAAGGAGGGTGTAATTTTTATATTAAATCAATTTTTCACAGAAGGGCTGCCCTGTCATGTTTCTAATGTATCACTGAATGTTCACTATGAAGCTGTGACCTATTTTTTCTCTTTTCTGTTTGCCTGCTGAGCTTTCTGTCACTGTCACTATCGCAGTTTACTGTAAATATATAAATTGAGCAGATCCACTCTTCTTATATATATACACGAGGATATACACTCACACCTTGTCATATGTTGTCACATGCTACTATGGGAAATAATGTGATCTTAATGTGTTTTAATATGAAAGTACATTGGTTTTATATGTAGATGCACTGATTTCAGAAGCTGAAAAGATTCCTGATGGCTACAGTTAAACACACTGTGGCTTATGAAGACTTTTAAGGATCCACTCTCCAAAAGAGCTCTAGTGCCCGTCAACTGTGAAATAACAGACCTCATCTTCTGAGTTTGGAGGAGGCGGACATGTTATACCTTTCTGTGCTCAGAAACCATAGCAACTGACCATAGGATGTTTACCTCTGTGCTGAATTATGGGATTTAATCAGAGCGTGCCACTGAATTTGTCAAGACGTTGATGACTGAGGGGCAGAGAAACAGGAAGTGGAACCTTGCTGAGTAAAAAGATTTTGAACAAATCAAAAGAAAAATGGCACCCAGTCACATGAACAACTAGTGTGGACCAACAGTTATCTGGGCTCTCAGGTTACATCTACTGTCGTACCCAGACTCTGCATTATGGTGTTACATGCCTACCAATCTCTTTTCTTGGCGTGGACAATTACTAAATCTGTATTGCACATTTGTACACATTTCAAGTCTGATTGAGGATGTTAAATATCACTATAAAGAGTTAAATATGGCTTCCTGTGTCCCCTGTTTTGTTCTCTAGTACTAGTTTATATCATCCCATGTTGAAAGACTGGCAAAAACTACATAATCAGTTAAAATGTTCATGGGTTAAGGTTCCAAGAGGCATTTTCATGTGTCTAGACTTGATCTATTTGATTTGTATATACTATATATATATATAATGTTCCTCTCGCCCAGCCCAGACTCGGGTCCTAGGGTCCAGACCTGAGAGCCTGAGGGTTCTGTGCAGGATCTTAGCTGTTCCTAGCATTGTCCTCTTCTGGACAGAGATCTCTGATGTTGTTCCTCCTGGTGTCTGCTGGAGCCATTCTCCCAGCTTGGGGGTCACTGCCCCTAGTGCCTCGATCACTACTGGTACCACTGTTGTCTTCACACACAATTTCTCAAGCTTCTCATGTTCTTTCTTTCTGATGTTGCTCTCACTGGGGATTGCTACATCTATCACCACCACTGCCTTCTGATGTTTATCCACCACCACTATGTCACCATCTTGTCAGTCTGGATCTGGAAGTCCCACAGGATCTTGGCCTGTTTGTTCTCTGTCACCTTTGGGGGGTCTCCCATGTGGACCCTGGGACCTCCAGTCCATGCTCTGTACAGATGTTCCTGTACACTATGCCTGCAACCTGGTTATGCTGTTCCATGTATGTCTTGCCTGCCACCATCTTACACCTGTGCTGCTGTGATGTGCTGGGCTGTCACAGGGGCTCCTCTACACAGCCTACACCTGGGGTCTTGTCTGATGTGGTAGCCCCCAGTCTCTCTTGCTCTGGTGTTCAGGGCCTGTTCTTGTGCAGCCTTCAGTAGTGCCTCTGTGTCCTTCAGTCCAGCCTTTGGTATGAATGTGAAACAGGAGTAGAATCACAAGACACTAATGTAGAATGAAATAAGGCTGTGAAAAGTTTAGCTTGAGTCTTTGTACTCAATCTAACATTTAAGAAAAGCTCAGCTAAACAAATCAATATCCATTTGTGTGTATTCTATATTTAGAATATGTTCACCACGTTAACCAAACATCTTCCCTTGAAGAAGTGAAGTCCTGAAACCTCTTAAACCTACCTGAACCTCCAGACAACAGAATAATTCTGAAGCTGGTGTTTGGTGTGGCGTTTTTAATGTGTTACTTTTAAATGAAACTGATAATCTAATTAACATAACAGTTCTATGAGGCAAAATTGCAATTTCACCATGTGGAGCTGTTAGAAGTTGGTTCATCTTCAATGTTCAGTACGAAGCTGTGGCCTATTTTATTTTATTTTATTTTTTTGCAATTAACCTGTTGAGCTTTATTTTCTGTCACAGTAACAATTAACTGTGATAGAGCACATTCATTCATCTTGAGGCAGATTCAGGATATGTAGGCTATTTGCATTGTGTAATGTGTTGGTGTCATAATAATAAAATAATGTGATCTTAACATGGCTGCGGGAAGTGGGGGTGCTGGGGGTGCAGCAAACCCTGGAGGAGAAGGGGAAAAATGCACAATTTATAAATTCCTCATTAATATTTTGAGACGTGATTTTATCACAATGATTTTAGTATGGTACTACTGGTATTTAGATTTTAATTTAATTATTTTTAGTCCTAATCTTTAGGTTTACAGAAGTTACGTTGTCAATGTTAAATTGTTGTAAAGGGTTAAGGTCCCATTATGCTTCTGCGGCAGACTGTCGCAGACGGTTTTCGTTTATGGTTGTGTGGGAGGTGTTGGTGTGCGCTGTTATTCACCGCCACAACGCAAGGGGGCGCGAAGTCACAGTTGCAGGGAGTAGTTTGTGCAGTGTTTATCTTCCGGTTGAGCAAAAGGTCAAACCCCCTCCGCTGTTCTTGTACAGTCTCGTCGACGGGTTCTACAGGTGTTCGTACTTCCTAACTTCTTCAGTCAGACTCTCCTCTTTCTGATCCATCTTTGCAAGTATTTTAAAAATGGCGCTCGCGAATATTTTTTTTGGCGCTCGCGGCGGCGGAAATACGTGAACAGTGGTTACAGCGGACCAATCACAGCCCTCTTGTCTGCGTCGCTCCCTGCTTCAAGAATCAGAATTTTAGGGAGGTGTGCACTACGCACTACTTACTTTACCAGGTTTCTATTAGCAGTAGCAGAGTATTGAGGAATTGTACACGATAATAACTTTGGCCGTACAGTGAATGAGTCCGTATATCCAGTATATAAAAATCAAAAGATGCATGAACTCCCTGGATATTCGTCTTCTCGTGAGAGACTTTACCTCTACAACCCCAGAGCACACCTGGACACGTGGACACCTGTAACCAGACCAAACCTGCCAGCAGCTCAAGGTAGGCTGCACATTTTCTGTAAATGTTTGTGTTCACCGTGTAGCTTAGTTTTGACGTTAGTTGGGATGGACATGGAAGGTGTTTTTAAGTTTATTGATGGATTTATACCTGTATGTATTTTAAATAGGCCTATATTTTATTTTAAAAAAATAAATAAATTTTTTTTCACAGCACCCCCTGTTAAAAATGACTTCCCGCGGCCCTGGATCTTAATGTGTTTTAATGTGTCAAACCTATTTAGACAGCAGCTTTATGAGGCAAAAGTGCCAATTTCATCCTGTGGAGTTGTAGAAGTTGTATCAGCTTCATTACCAAAAGATTGTACGGAAAAAAGTGGCATGAGTCATTTACATGCAGTGTTTTATCACCAGTGTTAATGTTTTTCATCACAAATAATTGCTATAATTCTTTTTACAGCTCATACGACATTTAATATCATATTAAGTCAAAAGTCAAATATAAATTTTCACAGTATAGTGAGGATGTAGTGAGGGTTGAGCTCATGGGCTTGTGGGTCCATGCTGCCTTGTAACGCTGCTTTTCAAAGCATAGATACAACACATGCACACACCTATTTTTACACATGTGCATGGCGAGCTACAATCCAACACATGAGGGGATAAATTTTCAAGAATCATTTGTTTCTTTCAGTTTTGTCTACTGGTTGTTATTCGGTAAAGCAACATTGTATTCATGTTATAGGGTAAACGCATTCCTACAACCAAGAAAAGATACATTAACACATGAATCCTGCCTGATCCTTCTGTACTAAAGTCAAATTTTCTGCACCTCTGCCTCCACTCAGCATCCGACCCTGACAGCCCAGGTTCTACAGATGCACTTAATAAGTGATGATGTATCAGTTGAGTATACAGCACAATCTGAAGGTTAAAAAATCTGAAATAAAAGCTGCTTATGGATACATTCAAATGGAAAATGTCACTGTTCCGTCTAACCCACATGTCTCAAACTGTCAGAGCTCTTCTATGACTGGCTGAAGCACCATTACATCATGACGTCTATGAGCTGTGACTTGGGGTGGAGCTTCCAGAGAGGAGCCACGCTCCAAATAAAGATGAATTAATCTCAGAGCTGCCAGGTGTTCAGCAGCAGGATGAATAATGTGAGGTCAGCAGGTCGAGTGGCCAACACTGCCAACTAGGACAAGTTCATACGGAGACGAAATGTTACTGTTCACATCAATATTCTATACTGACAACAAATAATCACATGACAAATCACCTAATTTTTTGTGATCAATAACAAACAAATACCGCCTATACAGTACTAAAAAGCAATAACTGGACAAATACAACAGTGTCTGACAGAAACTATTAAAAAAAACTTTGTATGAAATACAAATATTAACACTCTATATACTGTATAAATAGTGTTAATGTATGAATAATTAAATGCCTGTATCAAACCAAATCCTGCTTCGTTACCACTAGCTCATGTTTGCTTTCATTTCCTGTTTTTCACAGTAATTTTTCAGTGAAACTTTAAAGCACATGAGTTGTCGGAAAATTTATATTCCTACAGCAGGATATTTCCATCTGAAAAAAAAAAAAAATTCTGTTTGGTCTTGTTGTCAAGTTTTCTTTAAAGGTAGAGTTTTAGTTGGATATGTAAAAAATGTTTTTTTTTGTTTTTTTTTAAACAATACCCTGGGGTTGATAACGACTAAATGAACACATTCAGCAAATCTCCATCTGTTCTACAGTTTGTGCAAACTTGACCTTGATCAGAAAGTGTTGGATAGTTAATATTCAAGCATCTGCACAGACACACACTAATACATACAGCCTTTTCAACAAAATAAATTCTTACTTTAAATGTTGAAGAAGTCTTCAGTGTTTCTCCATCATCTCAAGTAAAACATCCTCCACATGTCTTCTGACTGTGCAGCTCTGACTCTGTTGTGGATCTGGAGCCATTAAACATCTCCTTGGAGACGTGAAGCTCCTCCTCTCTTACTCCTTCTTCTCCGGCTCAGTTGTTCTTCCTACATTCTCCTCTAAACTGACAGAAACTTTTCATCGGCAAACATTCAACATCCTGCAGCATTATCTCTCTGTGTCGCTCTCTCTCTCTCTCCATCTCCCTCCCCCACTTTCCTCTCCTTGCCTGTGATTGGCTGATAGTCGCTGGTGATGTAAAGCCTTTCTCTCTCTCTCTCTCTCTCCTGCATCTCATGAGGTGTATATTTTGTCTCTCTTTGTGTAATTCCAAACACAATATATGATTGATATTTATTTTTTTATTGAACATCAATCATTAGCACAGACAAATATTTATCCTATTTGCACATTTATTCCTGTTGGTGAACATGCTGCAAAGGTTTATATGGAATTTGGGGCTGCAACTAACAATGACTTTCATTGTTGATTAATCTGGTGTTTAGATTCTAGATTAAGTGATTAGTTGCTTGGTTTATAAAATACCACACAGTCTTTGAAATGTCAGTGTTTCCCAAATGAAGTTGTAATAATATTTTTCTTTACTCAAAGAAATGATTATTTACTCAAATAGGTTTAGTTTAATTGTAATATTTGCTAATTTATCTAGTAGTTGTTAACTCACCAGTGAATATTTATTGCAGCCCTTATTTACGGTGGATCCACTCGTGTCATTTTTCACTGTAATCTCAGTTTAGTGTTGGCTCTGCTTTGTTACAGTTCTATGACAGAATATTTTTGCCTTTAGGTGCTGGAAATAATTTTTGTGCACCTAAAAATCCACACAAAAAAGTTTGCTTGCAAAACTTTGACAATATAATTTTTTTTTTTTTTTTTTTTTTTTACATCTGATGGAATGTCAGTTGAAAGGGTGTCCTCCTGTAAATACTTGGGAATATGGATTGATAAACAGCTTTCTTTTTAGTTCAACTCAAATTGTAGATTGGCTTTTATTTTTTATTTTTATTTTTGCACTTACCTCCAATTTAACCCATAAAGACCCAAATATCCACTGGTGACCAAAAACAATTACTGACATAAAAAGTTTAATAACTAATCCATGTAAATAATTTAACAGTAACAGTTTGTCATCATTTCATGGTCATCAGATAAGACCCATTTGGATGTTCAGAGGCTCTATAGTTACCGTGGAAACACTGTCATCTTATACAACATTCATTTACTAGTGAAACCCATGGAGTTGGATTAATGACAGTGGATGGAGACGGATGTTTCTATGTTCAGTTATTGATATATTTTACTGAAATGTCACTTTTTGATCCGTTTTCTCTGATTTTGATATACTAACCCTCAATTTAAGTTTGAGCTTTTATGAACATCTAGATGATCAGTAAATTAAATATAGAAAAATACATAATTTTCACTGAGTACAGCAAAATACTGAGCATAATATTATAATACATGGTGATAAATGACTTAAAAGTTAAAATGGAGAAAATATCATTTTAGAACTACCATAAAAATAGCACTGAGTCTTTATGGGTTAAGGAGCCTTGATTCAGAGTATCATGCTTCTTTATGTTTCATTTCAAATACAAAATCTTTCACTCACTGCATTCCCTGTGATGTAGTGGGTTGGATATCAATGGTTATTTGTAGACAATGACACTGGTTTATGTTAATCTATAACACTCTGCTGGGTAAACTCCCAGAATACCTCTGTGTCCTTTCTGTTAGCTCAAGTACTTACCATCATCGTGCCTCTCAGTGGTTGCCCTTGATTGTTCCCCAAGTTCTGTCGGTAAAACACCATTGTCCTATTATACCCTATAGTCGTGGAATAATCTTCTAAAAAGTATTTAACTACAAACCTTCATCTGTTAATGATGAAGGCACTGAAGGAGGAGTGGCACTGTTTTTGAGTCCATTATAATTATTAATTCTGTTTTTGTTTTCAATTTAATAACATTTTTAATTAGGGAGGTTATACACAGACCAAAATTCAAGTCATGTTCCAAACATCGTCCTGATGAATTAAAAAAACAACAAACAAACAAAAACCCAAACATATTTCACCAGCACTGATCTTTCATCTACTGCTCTCCCTTACATTTTCCATTACCATCCATCATCGTCAATATCCATCATTGCTGTTTTGATGGAACACCAGAATAGTTTTGGACAGACAGCTCTTATACTGTTCTGAACTGTAGTAAACAAACAAACAAACAAAATAACTAATCACGGTTAGAACCTTGCTGAAAAGCCTTCCTTAAGGGAAGCCTCTCTCACTATTATGTCACCAAAAAAAGCAGAGTAGCACAGTAACGTGTAGCAACATCTCCTTTGTTGCTTCTTCCACTATATTGTACAGATGAGTGCCATCTGGGTAGAAAACTTGAAGTTTGGTGAAGGGCGTCTTGAAGTGAATCCTATTTCCTTTCAAAACTGTCTTTGTCTCTGCATAATCATTAACCAAATTAACTTGTGTATTCTTCCGAGCAAAGCTTTTCCTCTGTAGGATTTCCTTTGTTATTCTGTGGCTTTGAAATGCAATAATAATGGATCTTGGGGAAGCCTCTTGTCACGGTACTGGTCCTGGTGGCTGATGTACCCATTCGATCTGGAGTTCCATACTGTCTGCCAACAAGAAGTTATGTTTCAGCAGCTCCTCAACAAACTGTATCATAGATGGAGGCTCGTTCGTGCACCTCTGCTACTGAAGAGATCCTGATATTATTTCATCTGGATCTCTCCTACTGGTTGAGTTGCTTCCATGTGAATCTATAAACTCCTCCATCACTTCTTCCATCAATTGGATCCTCTCTTCCATATTCAAAATCCACTCTTCCGCCTCGTCAAGTCTCAGTTTTGCTTTAGTGATCCCTTCCTTCATTTCCTTAAATTGTTTCCTGTTGTCTTGTTAAAAAAAAATATTTCTACAAGTATAGTTTTCAGACTGACCTCCATGTCTACCTCTTGTACATCACTACTAGCTATGAGCTACAGCTAGTGTTAGCTCAGTAGCCTTCTTGGGTATCACTGTCATATTGATGGTCAAACTGTATGCTTTTCTTTTCTTTTTAGTGTCTGTCCCACATCCACATCTTGTCCTTAATCCATGTTTTTCAGTTAGTTCATATTGGGTTTGATAAGTTTGGAAGACAGTTCGGTTCTAATTGTTAAGGAAGACAAAGTTTTTAAGCTGCCATCCTCATGGATGCATCCAGAACTCTGTTGTTCTCTCTCTCTTTTTTTTTTTTTTTACTGTTCATTGTGTATCATCTCTGTATTTTATATAGTTTTGACTTTATTTGGCTGCTACATTGGCCAGGTCTTTGTTGCAAAAGAGATTTGTAGTCTCAACTGGACCTGGATACATGTAATTATATTAACACCAGCTGTGTACAAATTGCATCCCTGTGTGTGTGTGTGTGTGTCGTCTTCGTCTATCTCTTTCTCTACTTTTCTCTTCCTTTACCCTCTCTCTTTTACCCCAACTGGTCGAGGCAGTCGGCCATCTTCCATTAGACAGGGTCTGCTCCAGGTTTCTGCCTGTTAAAAGGAAGTTTTTCCTGCCCCTGTCACCAGTTGCAAGTATTTGCTCCTGGAAGGTTCTGTTGGGTTTCTGTAAATTGGCCTCAGAGTCTGGTTTCTACCACCTCCACATGTAAAGTCTCATGAGAAAACTTTTGTTATGATTTGGCACTATTTGAATAACATTTGATTTGACCTATTAGTTAAATACAGGTAAATAAATAAAACATGCATACAAAGAATACATGTTATTTTTTCCCTACTCCTGTAAAAAAAAAAGAAAAAAAAAAGAAAAGAGGCTCAACCATTAGAGGCATGCTCACATAAAAAGCATTTCTCCCTATGAAACTCCCAACAAATCCATTAAAACCAGTCTGACCTTTTCTTTAGCCTGATGGATGAACAGTGTCACATCAAGCTAATTCCACCTTTAAAGGAAATCTAGGATAAAGCTCCTCAGCAGCGTCTGTCAGATTGTATTGAGTGAAAAAGCTGTTGCTAGCTTGTGGTGAAATGTCACCTGTGACACCTGGAGGTGACCTCCTGCTCTGCTGTTTATCAGCCTTCAGACAGAAGAAGAACCAAACGCAGTTCTTCAGGATTTATCAGACAGTGACTAATGACTCTTTGGGATGACGTTACATCACAATCACAGCTCCTCATGTCATGTCTAAGCCATGAGTTGGCAGAAAAATAATAGTAAAACATACTTTAAAAGTAATTTATTGATTAGAGGCATTAAGGAAGTGGACTTGCATTCAGTTTGCAATCAGTAGAAATACATTTTAAAACTCAAACACTCTGTGACAGTGGGACTGGTTTGTGGATAAAAGGGTGGAAGAGTGATGTGAGAAAGAACAAGATGGTTTAATGGAGACTGACTACCTGTTTCATTGTCATATGTGCAGAACTGCTCCTTTAACAGACTAGATGACATCCCATTTATCATATCCTCTTTATTCCAATGGGACAGGACAGTGTGATTTACAAATTTTGACCAATTCTTTCACCCTAGAGTCACCAGGACACACAAAAAATATGAAGCATTGTATTTATGAGAGTTTAAGTGAATGTGCATGTGTGACAGTATTTACCTGCAGTTTTGTGTTCATTTTTGTGTCAACATGAGTGTAAAGCCACAGTCACAAAGGTTCTTATGAATGGTAGGTACGAACAGCAGAGCTCATATGAACAGGGAGGTTCCTACAAGCTCTGGTGTAAACATTCATGGAAGGTGCAGAAGTTTTTTAAGGGCGTCTTATGAAGTCCATACGGCTGCCATTCAAAATGCAAGAGCACCTTGTGGCCGCCGTGAGAAAATGGTGATTTTGTGTTTAATGAACACAATATACAGTTGTTACAGCCTTTGTAAGGGTGACTTGAGACCTTCCTACGCCAGACCTACACCCACTTCACAAATTATTTGTGATCATCTATTTTTACATCAAGTCTTTTAGAATGATGTATGTTTGCTGTGTTTGTGATCGTGTGCTGTCCATGGTGCTGAAATCACACATTACCAATTAAAGGACCTCCACTGTTAGAAATTAGGAGTATTAAAACACCAGATAAAGACATTTGAAGTAGAATGTATAAGAATAAAACAAAGATTCCTAAGAATTACAGAGGGAATTGACCATTAAAAAGACTAGCTGTCCAACATTGACATCCATCACCTGGATCATTGTCCCTGTGGACTGTACATTATCTCTGCAGGTTTGGTGTTGTTTGAGCTTATTTTTCTGTTAATTAAACACTTCCCCTTCACGAATGATACACGACTGCCTATAGAAACACCATACATCCACCCTAAGAAAGCCGTATGAATCTCTATCTGTCCATTGGTTTAAACACAGTAAGGGGCCCCTAATAACAATGTACTGTGTTCTTCAGATCTACTTGGGGCCACCACAGGAACATGTGGGTTCTGGAAAGGCCTCATGATCCACGGATGTCGTGCATTGTTGTTGTTACATTGGTAGTAAGGCTTTTGTTAGCCTGCCGTGTGAAACAGGGTTTTGTACTGCATTCATAGAAAGTATTGGGCAAGATATTAGTTCTACAAACTTAGGAATGGTCCACGAAGACTCCATTCTTATATGGCTGCCTTGAGAAGGTCGTACAAAATGGTCTGTAAATCGTTTGCATTGTGTTTGTAGCATTTTCGTGACAGCATCTGCGACTGCAGCTTAAGCCTGAACAGTGCCTTACCTGTTGGAAACTCTGCGCCGCAAATATATACTATAAACAATGAAAAATTAAGAGTACTGTAGGGAGTTCACACCACCATAGAAGTACCTACTACTTACAAAGCTTACAATTAATTCAATGTTAAATTGTTCTCTGACACTGCAGTGAACTCATGGCATAATTTTGCAAAACTTGTCTTGTGTGAAGGGAGGTAAAAGAAGAGGAAAAATACAGTCAATAACAGGAGTAAAAGTCCAAGTTCTGTTTCTGTTCATATTGAATTATTGTGAACAACTGGGACTGTCTGGGCCTGAACAGTGAAGTATCAAAATCTTTTGTAAATTGAATGTTCATGGGGGGGCTGGCTCTAGAAGGAAATCAGTCCCTGTAAACACACACATAAAAATGGCCTATTTTATTGAAGAAATCATGTTTTACATTTTTTAAATTTTTTTTGTTTTTAGTAAATTTCACCCTTTTTTAAAAAACTTACCTGATTATAGGTGACTGTTATGTTGTATGGTTGACAGGTGAGTGATGTCTGCTTCCTGTGCTTGGTGGGCTTTTCCAGTATTAGATGGTCATTCAAAGCTCTTCTTTATTGAGTTATACTTCTCCCTGACAGGCAGCTCTCTCATACTTGTGGTTAGGGAGTGATATTAACAAGGCCATCAGAGGATTCTGTCACGGTGCTTACTGGTACTTAATTATTATCAGTGTAAATTAGCTGCTGTAGGGGGTGTTAGCATTAATATGTATTGAATTAGACGCAAAGCGAATTACCTCAAGTGTGCATCATGAGTGTGTTTTTACATTTTATGACTATATTACGTTTATCAAACACACTTATGAAGTAAGTGGAATTTTGTGATCATGTTTACTATTATACTGTTAATAGATGAGTTGGTGCTTCAGGAACTTCCAGTTTCTACCCTCTTTTCCAGCTCTACACACTTATTTCCATACAACCATCTTGGCGGCAGTCATGTTCCCCTTTCATAATTGCAATTCATAAACCAGCAAGTGAGGTTTATCCACTATTTATATACTGTGTATGATCATGAAAGGTATTTATGGATTTTTTTGTCCAGTGTTAGTGACACACACACAAAAAAAAAGAAAATCAAGTTTTACATCAGAAACAGGATGTGACATGATGCAAATATGATCACATATTTCTGTGTAATGTTCTCTCAGTGAGCATCCAACAAAACAGTTAAATTTACATTGCAGGGTGTTTTTTTTATTTGTCTCATGTACATTTACATTATACATTTAAGAGGTCATATGAATCATACAGTAATATTTTACTTTGAAATATGACGCAATATCCATCCTTTCATCATCCTTTGTCTTTTCAGCTGCTCAAACAAATCATAAAGTGGTATAATTCTAATTCCTCATGTGATTTTCTGTATCCATGCAACTTGCAACATGAAATACAGCAGCACATTATCCATTTGATAACACCATCTTGTTTCCCAACATGATTGTGACTTCCAAGGAAAATGGCAGCTGTATTAACATCATTCATAAAATCCCCATAGATATTAATGGCATGAAAAGCTTTACATGTTTGCAAATAACTGTAAAATAAATCTTCATATTCCTGCTCTTTATTGGGCTGATTGTCTCCACAGTGATTTACTGGATGGAGATCTTACAACATGCATAAGTCATATGAAAATCAAAATCAAAGTGTGTTAAAATTGATCTCTGCTCTGGATGTCATTTAATCTTTCAGATTTCACCAAAGCACGAATGCTGCACAAAATAAAGATGTTAATCATGGTTAATTAACTGATCAGGAGATAACATTAACATAATACAGTCCACATATTACTGCGGCATCAGATCCATGGTGGTGATCAACTTGCAGTTCTCAGTATCAATCAGTGAACAGACACAACATCTTAAGCTGCATCGATTAAAGTTGTCAACGGCGTCAACACCACCTGATGCTCACTGGCAGATCATTATAAGAGATTTTGTACATCCACAGGAGCCATCAGCCTCTTAGTGCTCATAGATTATACCGCAGTATTTCTCTGAAGGAATAGAAAATTAGTCATAAATGTCGAGTGGAGAGAGGAATAATATAAAACACAAACTAAAAGAAACAGCAACAATGGGTAAATACAGCTGACTACATCACTTCAAAGCTGTTTTATCCAGATAAAGAAGCTCCACTCCCTTACAGTACAGAAACAGTGAGATTGACTCCTATATTTTTTTTTTTCTGTAAACTGAAAACATTTGGATTTGACATTGAAACATGAATATGAGATGAGAGATCAACATTTCAGCTTTTATTTCCAAGTATTTACATTTGTATCTGATACACATGTGGTACACCCAAATCTGTGCAACCACATTTGGTATAATATTATTGTGAACAAAACCTTTTTTTAAATTTTCACTTTGTTGGTGCAAATACATTCTAATAATGAAGATCACTATTATTTAACATTTTGCAAATCTAGCCATGTGAGTAAGGAAGTAAAGTCGTAAGCGGAGCCTTGTGCACTGTATTTGTCCGCCCCCAGGACCCATTTCCTGTTCCACTTCAGACACTGTAGAAAGATACAGGTGCTACTGTCTTCCTTCCTCTCAGACTCAAAAAACTTTGGAGTGAGACCGCCCCCCCCCCCTTTAACTTTGTAGAAAGGACATTTATTAAAAGTTATGACAATTCACTGGCATTGGTCTGCTGGGTGGCGGCTCCATTCCAAACATGGCGGACGCGTTTGCGCACTCCGTTGCTAAGGGCCTGCCCACCCTCCGTTGCTAAGGGCCCGCCCACTCTCCGTTGCTAAGGACCCACCCACCCTCTGTTGCTAAGCGCCGCCCACCCTCCAGTTGCTAAGGGTCCGCCCACCCGTGCGGCGTCTGTCTGAATGGGGAGTAGGGTATCCAGCGAATACTAGGGTGGGTTACAATGGTGCTTCTCTATCGTTGTGGAGTTTACAGACGAATGAACGCAGGCCAAACGTCTGTGCACAAATAGGATTATTTTTTTAAGCGTAAGAAATGGATGTGCGGCGTGAGTGTGTGTGAAGACAGTGTGTGTGAAGACAGGCAAAATCATGTGTCACATGGCGAAAGCGTGTGAGTTGGCAGCTCTGCCTTCTGCAGGTCAGTACTCCGTTAAAATTACCATGTATGAAAGCCTTAAGCTTTGTATTGCTTTGATATTACTTGGAAGTGATGTTATGACGATTTGTGTGCGTGTAAGGGCAGTTTGTGAAAACTTATTAAACCGCGGGAAAGCCGAACCGCATTGTGGAGGTGATCTCGCGAGAGTTCGCCAACTCGCTCTGGATGCATTTATTTCATGGTGATCTGTGTATGATAAGGATTATATGAATTTCCTAGGACTCCTGATCTGACTGTGTTAGTGTTTTGCAAACCCAGAATGCACTATTTCTTTATTTAATGTTGAAAACGCAATGTTAAATGCCTAAATGTAAGTCTCTGTTTATTATTGTAGATTTGTTTATCTCAACAACTTACAGTTATCTATATACATTCCAAGGTGCTTTGTCTAATTTAGAATAAATCTTTATTCACTCATGTTAAAGCCTACAGGAGTAACCCTGATGCCAGTGCAATATAAAAGTCCTGTATGCATTCTGTATTATTGTTTAGAGTCAACTGAAAGTCTAAGTCATTTTGATGATGCATACTGGAAGAAAATGTACTTCATTTATATTTTCATAGATATGAATTTGAGAAATGACATGAATGCACTGAATGTAAACTCTTGTGATGGAATTTAATAGACGCAATATGGGGAAAGATACAGGCGCTACTGTCTTCCTTCCTCTCAGACTCCAACTTTATTCTACAGATTACATTCTTTTTATTATTGTGGTCACCATGCACGGGACCCGTAACACACATCTTACAATATAGTGCTTTTTGCTTGAACCCATTTTTCATGTGAGCAAAAGTATTTGAGGTGTGTTTTGTGTCCTATTGTGTCCTATTACATTGATTATTCAAACAATACACAACACTGAATGTCTTCGGTTCAGATCTCGGTTTTGCCTGTAGACATTGCATGGGACCAACATGAAAACCAAAATGCTGTCTAAGGTGGATAAACAAACAATTGTGAAGCTGAAAGAAGATGGAAAATCAATCAGAGACTTACATGAATGTTGGTTATAGTCAGTACAACTATTTGAATTGTCCTGAAGAACAAAGAAAATGGTGTAGGAAGCAGCACACGTCAAACAGGTAGAGCCAAGGAAAAATAGCTGTTGACAGAAAGAAACAGACAAATTGTGAGAACCGAAAAGAAAGACCCTGAATATAATTGTCATGGCATCACAAACAGCTTTCAGAGGGCACAAGTGAATGCATCGCAACCTGCTGTTCACAGAAGACTTCATGAACAGAAGGGCAGAGGAGACACTGGAAAATGTAAAACAATTATTGGTAAAGATTGACCTCTACCAAAGTGCTAGAAAACGTTGGAGAAACAAAGCATCTGCTCATGCCTTTAAACAAACAAGTACATACTGTCACTGTTGGAAGTAACATGTTACAAAAGTAATGCGTTACAACAAAGGATTACTTTTTGTTGAAATGCAGTACTGTAAGGCATTATTATTCCATAATTATTTACTGTGTACATGTTGCTTGTGTTACAACACACTTTTTGCCCATAATTTATTTACTCAAACAAAGCTCACAAACCCTTTTCATGGGCGCGCTTCACCAGAGCATCATAGCCAAGCCATTTCTCAAGAAACGGGTGTAGAGGTGTAGTTTTTCCCTCGACAAAGTGAAACGAGCAGACATATGACTTTTTCTGAGGATTTTTTTTGGTGCTCCGGTGAAGCGCCAGTGAAAAGTGCTTGTGAGGCTGTCAGTTTACTTTCTCTGACGCGTTGCGAGCTAGCAACTTTTAGCTACAGTTGCTACACTAGCGCTACTGATTACTTACTAACCATGTTATTAACACACTGTTTAATACATTTTAAGACGACATGTCGTTAAATATTGTGTTTTCAGAATAAATGTAAATATGTCATGTAACATAGATAAGCCCTAGTTATTTACTCTCATTACAGAGGCATCAACGAATGACGCAGCAGAGGCTGATCACATGACCGGACACTGTGACGCAGAAACACGGTGGGAAGTTCGGTCCATGTCAGACCACAGCTATGACACAAACAGGCATTTACCTCTGCACCAACCCCTGCTGTGTGACCAGGCAACCCAGTGTTCCAATTCATCTCCAGCTTTACTAGCTACAGGAACTGGATAACCGTAAGTTCTAACACAAAGCAGAAGAAATTTCACTGTTTAAATGGGCGGGGTGGAATAGGGACAATAAAGATGGAAGGCACTAAACAGCACGTTGGCCCTCTGGATGGAAATATCAGGACAAAAAAACCCAAGACGGAACAGTCAACCTACTAAGTATTGTTTTCTTTTCACTGAAGCACTTCCATCTTAAAATACCACATTATTGCAAAGCATACATTAGATTCTGCCAGAACTTTGCTAACGTGTTGCCCAACTTGCAACAAACACGTTAAGTGCATATATACTCTTGTTTTCTGATGCAAAATGAAACGCAATTAATATAGATTAATTAATAAGATTAAAAATTAATGATATTTAACCATGATTAATCAAACTTAATCCACAGCACTACTTCTAAGTTATGTGTCAGATGCAGATGGAAATATCTGGAAACAAAAGCTGAATTTTTGACCTCTTGTCTCAAACCCAAATGTTTTCAGTCTACAGAAAAATAAAGGAACTGGTCTCACTGATCTAAAACATACTGGATAGGAGTGTATGTAAAAGACTCTGTTGTCATGTCACACTGGCTCCTGTACAATTAACATTTTAAAGGTAGAGTTTGGGATTTCTGACATGAATCTGAATCACATCCCCATCATCAGTGTAGTACATCCACACTGACTTACCTCCGACAGTGTTCTGTGAGCCCAGTTCTTTAGTTGAAACGAAAGAAGTCCGACAAGTTTGGGGGGGGGACTAAAATAAAACGTTTTTCTTCTAAAAACAGCATGTAGAGTAGAGATACTTTATTGAACCAGAAGGAAATTAAGGTGTCCAGCAGCAGATACACATGACACATATTGCACAAAAACCAACACATCAACGACATAAACAGCAGCAGACGCACATAAGGTACATTTGCACAAAAAAACACATCCAGCCTATCTAACCTAACCCTCATACATACATACAGTCATACACTCTGTCTGTCATTAACACAAGAGTCATACTGATAAGGTGCCTATTATTGCAATGAGTGGATAATGTCTTAGTGCAAGACCAGGTAATGGTCACGAG
>JAPSES010095889.1:0-20576 GCA_029822895.1 Maxillicosta whitleyi | reverse complement strand
GATGCCGTTTCACAAACTTGATAAACTAATTATTTGTTGTATGTGAAATATCGATACTGACGCCTCCGTATCGATATTGTATAAAAGAGAACTGCGACGATATATCCCTCTATCGATATTTTGAACACGCCCCTAATCAACATGTGAATCTGATTGGCTGCGGCGACCCCTGAAGGGAAACGCTATAATAACGCTACAATAATATTATCTTCCATATCTTGCACTTTAAGTGAAAATCCAGTATTTTGTGATTTTTAATTCACTGGTTGTGTAGATGTTCATAAAAGAGTAAAGTTGAGAGTGACTGCATCAGAAATACAGAAAACTGAAGTAAAAATATCATCGTCTCCGTCCACTTCCATTGATCCAACTCCACCAGATTTACTTGTGAATCTATGTTGTAGAAGATAACGTTAAAACAAGATGGTGGTGACTTCCTTATATATATTCCTTTATATATATATTTCTCAACATATATCGGCCTTTATTATAATTTTATCTTCTGCATTTTGCGTTTTTTTTGTTATAATTGGGTATTTTCCCATATTTATTTCAATTATCATGTAAATGTTCATAAAAGATCAGAGTAAATCCAAAGGTTAATAAATGAAAACAGAGAAAAAACAATTCAAAAGTTTCTTTTTTTAAACAAAATATATCTGTAACTGAACACAAACCCAGTGTGTCCGTCTACTGTCATTGATCGATGTTGATGGTGTTTCCATGGTAACTACGGAGCCTCTGAACGTCCGAATGGATCAAATCTGATGACCATGAAAAGATGAATAACTGTATATATTTTCAAAACATATATTCATTTGTGTTTTCATCCATACAAAAATCATCAAACAATGTGAACATGTTGAACGAGGCAGAGAAAAATAAAAACTTAATGAAAATAAATAAATAAACCTTATTTCACAGCGAATATTATCCCGTTTATTCGGTTATTCACCGCCACTTCAACAACACCACTCTTGATTAGTTCTAGAAACATCTTCCAAATGTTACAGAATTCCAAAACTTTCTTTTTTAACCGTTTGAGTCGGTTTTTCAAGAGCCGAACTTGAGGTTAAATTATTTAACCGGAATTCACCAGATGGACGACTAACACTTTTCCAACACAAAGCCATTGACCATAAACATGAAGCCAATCCTGCAGCTGTCAGGATGAATAACTGTATTTTACACCAATTATTTCACGTGTATTAACAGGATTAGTGGATGAACTGGTAGAAAACAGTGCAGATCAGTGGATGGTTTTCGTTGCCGGGGGTTCGTTTGGGTCTTTATGGGTTAAATCGATTAGAAAAAAATGAGGTGAAATTGGATGAAAATTTACATGTCTTCACTCCTCCCTTCGTCCTTTTACCCAAGTCTGCTATTATGAAGCTTATGCTGAGGCCGAGTGCGCCCCGCTCTGTGGCCTCTGACTCAGAGGCTGGCAGCCGAAGATGACCTGGCGTGGCCTGAGAGGCGAAGGTCAGGGCTGTCACTCTCCCATGGTAAATGTACGCTCACACAGAGACAGATGGGGGTCTCCACAAAACCCTGGGAGCACATACCACACAGCAGCCACGCACGTGTGTATACTGTCTGCACGCACACACACACACACACAGTTTTTTATGTGCCGCTTATTCCGAGGTGATTTATGCCTTCCGACAGCGAGTTACTTTCACAAGACCATCTCATGCTGCTGGAGCTGTCGTGGTATTTGCATTAAGCGTTACCTTCACAAAAAAGGAGGGACGGGACGGAAAGAGATCTAGGAAAAAAACAGTGGCGTATTTACACAGTCCGCACAGAACACTAAGTCACTTTTAAAAGACAGTGTACAGACTTTTTGTGATGAAAACTGACTAAAAACAGTCGGCACTTGGAGCTAAAGTGGGCTGTGGTTTGACTGGTGCAGAATCACATTATGTGCTTTTTCGACTCGAGTTTCTGAAGTCTTCAAAAAAAAAAAAAAAAAACTAGTCACACGAGTCTTTCCAGAACAACTTGCCAACACTTATTTGTTGGATCTGTATTTTTATGCCACTAAATTGGTCGAGTGTAATTTTAAAATAGTGGTGATGACAAAAACAAAATGTGAATGTACTGTATGCTCACACGCACACACACGCACACACACGCACACACACACACACACACGCACACACACACACACACACACACACACACTGGAGCCTGGAAGTGACTCTCTTCCAATATAGTAAAGCTCCTTTTCCCTCAGGCTGTCCATCAAATTGTGACAGGAAGAGAAAGTTTAGTTCTGCGCCGCCACCGAGGAGTCGTCCTCGCCGCTGGATCCGCTGGCTTTACTCCCTTTTCGCCGACCCTGTAATTGCACGGCCACCGCAGGGTCCTTACTCATGCACCACCATGTGATCTCAGTGACAAATGAGAGTCGGGACCAAGCTCAACTACTCGCTTAGGCCTTTAAAGTGGCGCAGGGAGATTAGCGGAGAGGGGTGAGTGCTTGGCGAACCGGAGGCCCCCGTTAGATCACAGCGCTGAAGGGGGACGTGTGGGGGAGGGGATAAAAATAGGACCAATGGGCCTGTAGCTCAGCAGTATGTTTTATAAAGAATCAATAACAAGTTGAACGTGTGAGGTTCTCAGGTTCTGCATGTTCCAGTCCTGTGGTCTGGATGCATGGAATCAACCTCCCTACAGAAGTGGGCGGGACTTCCACCGGAGGAAAAAATGCAAAGGTGAAAATGTCTTAAAACTTTGAACCGACTTTGTCGACGTTGTCCCCGAAGATGATACAGATAAAATTTAAAATGGATCTGACCTGCAGCTTCGGTGGAAATGTTTGAAGAAATTGGCAACGAAGATGAAAAACAACAACGAAGAAGACGATGACGACAAAGACGTCAACAGAGAAGACGATGACACAGAAGATGAAGACAACGATGAGAAAGAACGCGAAGACAAAGAAGACAATGACGACAAAGATGATGAGAACGACGATGAAGAAAACAAAGACAACGATGAAGAAAACGACTACAAAGGATGACAAAGAACATGACAACGAAAAAAGGCAATGAAGACAAAGATGACAACGAAGAAGACGATGAGGACAAACAAAACAAAGACAACGATAAAGATGACTAGAAAGACGACAACGAAAAAGACGGGATGGACAACTAGAAAGATGACAGTGAAGATGATGACGAAAACGACAACAATGATGATGAAGACAATGAAGATGACAACAATGAAAACAACTACAACGACGATGAAGACACCAACTACGAAGACAACTACAACAATAATGATGAAGACAACAAAGACGCCAACAACTATGATGATGAAGACAATGAAGACGACAAGAATGAAGACGCCAACTACGAACACGACAACAAAGAAAGCGACTACAACGATGATGATGACGATGAAAACGACAACAACGACACAACACAGGATCTCCACAGCGGTTCGCGGCCTATCGGCCTTGAGCTAAAAAAAAACCTCCGTCACTCTTCGGTGCCATACGAGCACTCGCTCTCATGACAGACAGAGGGAAAGTGAGAAAGGGTAAGAGAGCGCAGAAATGAAAGAGCACGAGGGAAAGTGTAGAACAGCCTCGGCGCTGGGCGGAGAGCCAAGCCATCCAGCAGAGGAGCCAGGACGCCAGAGGAGACCTCAGACAGAAATAACTCCAAACATCCCATAAAGACCCATTAAAACCAATTCAACTCAATTACTCCCTGACACACAGACGTACACACACTCTACCTTTGTGCCCTGAAGCAACACTGCAACGCCGAGTCGGGAGCGTACACGCAGACTCACAACTGCGACGGTACGCGCTCGTACTTGATGACAGGCCTTTGTGAGCGTCCCGCAGGCCGCCACATGCATGAGGAGACAGAGCGGCAGTAAAAATCAATCAGTGATTTATAAAGCAGCGTAGAACATAACAAAAGGGAGGGTTCTGTGGACGCAACATCTAACTCACTTTTGCAAGGAGTATTTTGACTCAGCAGGACAGACCGTGTGAAGTGAAATTAATTATACTGCAGCGGGAGCAAATGGACGTAGAGGAGGTGGAAACTGCGAAGCACAGTCTGACCTCATTATTTAGCGCCGTAGGTCATAAAGTGTGACGCTTAGAACGATCTGTTTTAGCAGCGGTGATGTATTTGTCAGTATTAAAGCGCTCTACAGACACAGACGTTTACTTCTCAGGGGAAAAAAAAAAAAAAAAACACTTAACATTTCCCACAATTTTTTGAACAATCCACACATTTTGGTTGAACGTAGCCTGAAGGGAAAATTAAAAAGAAAAAAAAAAGTGTTGTAAAGAATTCATGTAGTAGACCTGCAACGACAGGTTCGATTATGTTCACTTCATAACTGCCTGCGTCGTTCATATGGATTCCTACATAAAGGACAAAGGATAAGTGAAGAAATGAAATGAAAGTCCAAATATGACTTACTGACATCTCAAAACATGTTAAGAAAAAACAAACAAAAAAATAAAATCATAAAAAAATTCGGAAAAGTGAAGTTCTCAAAACTGTGAATTAACTTTGTAGACACTGTCCCAAGGAAACGTGTATAAAATCAGAAAATAATCAGACCGGTATGTTCATGGAAGTCGGTTGTAAAAATGTAGACATTGGTGACCATTGAGGTCAAAGGTCATGAACCCAAACTAAAGTCCATACATCCTATCAGGGCTCAATAGTAAATGTATTAAACCTGGAATAAAGCATCAAAATAAAGACCATTATAAGTAAAGGTCGGGGGGGGGGGGTAGTAGCACTGATGCATCAAAGCAAGAAGGTCCTGGGTTTGATTCCAATACTAATCGATGGGGTGGAGCTTACATGTTCTCTTGTGTCTGTGTGGGTTCTCTGTGGCTCCTCCCACCATCCAAACACATGCTCTGATTGGTTCATCTAAAGGTGAGTGTGTGTACGTTCAGCCTGTGATGAACTGGTCACATGTCCTGGCTGAACCCCGCCTTCAGCCTAAAGTAGCTGGGATAGGCTCCGCCCCCTTATCCCTAGTGAGGATAAAGTGGGTTCAGAGGACGAACGAATGAAAATGAATGAAAAATAAGTAAATGGTACTTAAAAAAAAAAAAGAAATTCGTCAAAAAAATCATAATTTCTGTGAACAAACTTTGTAGACATTGTCCAGTGGAAGCTACATATAGAACCTTTAAATGAATCCGACCAGAAGTTTCACAGAAGAAGGTTAAAATATAAACATTAGTGACCTTGAGTTTGACCCTTCAAGGTCACTCAAGGTCATGAACCTAAATTAACGTCCATATATGACCTCTATCAGCGCTCAATAGTAACTATATTAATATCTAGAACCATTTACACGTTATAAACCATTTAAATAAAGACCATTAGAAGAAAAGGTACATTTTCAATATTTCAAAAATTGGCCAAAATTAATCCAATTTTACATTCGTTAGTAGTTTTGGAATCAGAGAACAGACCTTTCAGTCATAATAGAGTTAAGTGATAATGACTAATGTCTAACCTGTTATTAAATTATAAAACTATGCAACTGTAATCTCATCTTTTCAACATATTCTCCCTTGTTTTTCCTGGCGTTTGGTCGGTTCTTTGGACACTGGTCAAACACAAGTCGCCGTTCCAAGAGAACACTGAGGAGTAGTTCTGTCCTGATCTGACTCTGAATCACAGCGTTTCATTTTAGAAATTTCTCACATGCAACAGATTGGTTAATCATTTTTGGTTCGTTTTAAAAACAATGATCGAGGTCCCATGTGACACGGATTTGATTGTTTTAATCCTTCCTCCCTACTGAACGCTCTCGTGTAACAGTTAAGGAATCTGCATCTGTGCGAAAGGAAATCACACATATTATTTACAATCCTGTGTAAAAGTACAAGTCTAAAAAAAAGGTCTAATGTCCACACATGCGTTTGTGAAGTACGAGCAGCAGGAAAAAACTACAGTTTCAGGTTAAAAACAGCTTCTATAAACCACGGCGGTTGGATTCAGTGTGACGTCTATTTACACTAAACATGTCGTTAACCCTTTAGTTCAGATAATTGGAGATTTATGGCATTAATTTCATGTTTTATACCAGTAATAGTGAAGAAAAATAAGCTAAATGAAGCAAAAAGGAGAAGAAAAAAATTAACTAATTAACAAAAATAAAAACAAAATCAATTGAATAATTGATAAAATTAACAAAAGCGAACCAAACAATCAACAAATTTAACAAAATAGTCAACAAAATGAACCAAAATTGAACAAAACAAAGTAAATCAATAACTTGGAACAAAAATGAACTAAACAAAATGACCAAAAATAATAAACAAAACCTATGATGTGATCAATAAAATGAGCAAAAGTGAGCTAAATAATCAACAAAATGAACCAAAATTGAGCAGAAAATGAACAAAAACTAACAAAAAGCACAAAATAATCAACAAAATCTCCCAACATTTAACAAAACAACCAAATAATAATAATAAAAAAACTAATAAAAATAATCAACAAAAGCAAAAAGCAAAAATGGGACAAAATGTTCAAATGTTTACGTATTTATAAGATGGAGGCTTTTCCTGCACTTTTACTGTTTTATTATTTCATTTTATTAAATCAAAATCAATCATGTGATTCGACGCAGACGTCCAATGTTGTGCTGCTTCTCGTCATGGGGTCAGAGGTCACACTTTAACCATTTCCTGTATTTCCTTGTATCTGAAGAAAATAAATAAACAAATAAATACGTTGACGTCGAAACCGAAAACGGTGGAACCCGGGACTTCACGTCCGGTACCTGGCAGCGCGTTTCCGTCAACGCTACAGTTTTTGGTTGTGAGTTTTGGCGAAGGTTGAACGGAAAAAGCGTCCACTGTGACTTCGAGGCGTCTCCTTATTTTGACTCCGAGCGCCGAAGCCTCATTATCTGCAGAAAACCTTCAAATACGTTACTGCGCACGTTGAGAAAAAGGCTGTGGGTCAGAGTTAAGGCGCGTTCCGAGCGGATCCGCCGACTACGCGTGTGATCAGGACGTGCGTTTACGGCAGATAACCCCCCCACCCGCGGAGTCATTACAGGCCGTCCCACTGACGTTCTACAACCTGAAAGGCGTCAACGTATCCTTTAAGCGCCGTTACGCAACGCTACAAAGCGTACAAGGACGGGCGAGCTCGGAGCGGAATCCTGATAAACCGCAGCTTTAGCCACATCTGAGCCTGTTCCGTGTGACTGCTAGAACACAAATAATGCACAGCTTTCACACTCAAGGACAGATAAGTCTATTCTGGGAGAAAATACAACTCGCACTCCACAAGTTTTCGTCGTAGATTGAAGATGGGCGGGTTAATAAATAAAATAAAATAAAATAAATACAGAAAAGCACATGCTGTTTAACCCTTGAACCCGCTTCCTGAAAGATTGATGGATACATTTATTTTTAATATGAATGTAAAAAAGAAAAGAAAAAGAAAACATATAATAAAATATAAAACATATGATACATTTTTCAAAAAATACAGAGAAGAAATACAACTTAAATAATGAATAACAATAATAAGCTTCCTAGTCTAAACACACTTACTGTTAAATAACTTTGTTTCTGGTTTTATATTATTATGAGTAAATAATAAACAATAACATGTATATATGTACACACACATATATATAAAATAACTTCATTTTTGCACATTTTTCATGCTATTTATTATTTTTTGCAAATTTATTCTTTTTTTTGCTTATTTTTCTACATTTTGATTTGCATTTAATTTCATTTTTTTTCAGTTTGTGCCTCATTTTGTTCATGTTACTTATTGTTTGGTTGGTTTATTATTGATTTTTGTTCATTTTTTTGATCATTTTGTTGCTCGGAGCCCAAAAAAAACTCGCCTCCGCTCAATCCTGACGTTTAAAATCCTGAATCTGTTATTAATGTTCATTCTAGAGTCTTATTTCATCCAAACCTGTCAAACGTCAGTTCCTCTCTTTGTCTTTTTTTTCTGTTATTTCACCTGTTTTGACCCTAAATCACACAGTAAAAACAGAACCGCTGCAGAACGGGAACACGAGCAGCTTTAAATGAACCTGAAACAGACGCTCGCTCACGTCACGTCTCGGACGTTCGAGGGTTAATAAACTGTAGCGCGTGATTATCATCAAAAAAAAAAAAAAAAGAAAAACAAAGAAAGAAGTGATTGATTATTTAACGGCATGAATAACTGTGACTTCTTTATGATGGTACGTGGAAGGAAAATCCTGCATTGGACACGAATAAATGTGTTTTTTATTCTTTGTAGCAACTGTTAGAAGAAGATAAATAAAAAAAAAAAAAAAAGCCAAGATAATGTTTTATCACCTCTGGGTTTAATTTTTGTCACCTGGTGATTTATGAGACTTTAAAGAGGATCTGGTGGAAATCTGGTATTGTGTCGTATCTTTGAGGAGCTGCTGCTGGACCCCCCCCCCCCCCCCGTCCTTTTCCACTCCAGTTTCACTATCGGCTGCGGGCTGACCTCGATGATCTCAATCTGCCCACACCTCCGGCCAAAGCTTTTTAACTAAACCCGTCCTCTGCGGTGGAAAACTGACGCGAGCGCCGGTCCAGTCCAAAGTTCCTTTTACTCTTTTCTTTTTGGACTCTTTTTTTTTCTTCTAATAATAATAGCAGAAAAAAATGTCAGAACCACACGCTATTATTATTATTATTCGCTACCATTAAAGGTGTCCGGCCAACAATCGCTGCAGGGTAAATTGACCGTTTCTCGGCCTCGTTTGCAGTTTTTTTTTTTTTTTTTAATGAATCTCATCTGTCTCATCAGAACGGCACACGGTCCAAGAGGCCGGCGAGGCACTGCACGCGCCCGAGCGTTCCGTCCCGGTCCAAAAAAACAGCGCAGTGGCTACAGAGTTTACAAAGCATCTTCAGTCTGAGCGTCCCGTCGCAGCCGTGCGTCTGGATGATTTTTCAATGCGTCCTTTTCAATGCGGCTTCAGAGGGTTTAAAGCCGCCGTTCTGCCGTGAGTGACACCGGGAAGAATCCGAGAAATCTCCAGTGCCTAGCTGTGGAATGTGAGCGTGAGTTACTGCCAAGAAGAAGAATGGAAAAGAAGTCAGAGGGAGGCAGACGCAAGCGGGGGGGTGGGGAGGTTTTAGAGGATCCGCAGACGGGAGATCGCTATACCTTCAAAAAAGTCTGTGATGTAAGACGTTAATTAACATAAATGACCCAAACGCAGACACGTGACGTACGGGTTACGTCCCATTTTAGGTCATCGGACGCGTACAGTCCAATAAAATAATAAAAGTGACAAAATAAATAAAAAAGTACAATTGCATGATGAAAGTTTCCTTAAAAGTTTTAATAACATGAACAACTTTGACAAATAAGTGCATTTTTACGTGTCATATTTACACGTACAGTAAAACGTTCAGATCACAAATACAATTAACGTTTATTTACAGGCAGAATATCGTTAAAAATCTGCTTAATTCTCTTAAGACGTGTCGTGTTGTTGATATTTGTTCAGGTTTTTCACATTTTTATAGAAGGATATTATGTGAATGTGCACTTTTTCATGTTATTTATTTGTATTATTTTTACACTAAAACAAAGACAAACATTTGGGTTTTCCATCATTTATATTTTATTCTGACAGTATTTTACTGGTTTTACTCACTTTAGATCATATTAGTTTGTATGTATGTTTGACACCTATGATGCAAACATTTTCTTATAACTGTACTTTTTTTTTTTATATAATATTACACATATATTTTACATTTCTTCTCTTACGTATGTTCTACACATTCTTATAGTGTGTTTAGATTGTTTTAATTTAACATATCTTAGTATTATTATTGTATATTAGTAAAGAACCACCTGTCTAAATATCATAAACATTTTTGAGTCTCGAATAGAAAACATATCCTTCCATTAAACTTCTTTATTCCTTCTTTTTTTCTTTTCTATCCTCTTTTTTGCGGTGACCCTTGGTATCATGTAACCGCTTACATAAAGACAGACTATTAACACAACTATTATGCATTAGACTCTTATTTTATTTAACTTTTTTCATGATAAAAACAGTCTAAGTGTCTAACATGTCTCTGTCTCTCTCTTTTTCTCTGAGCTTTGGGGTGGGTGGGGTTCGCTGTTTGTATGTTGTTGTGCTTTGGACCAAAAATGATGATTCCACGCCTTGTTTTCTTCAGTTTCTTGTTCATCTAGTTCAACGGCTAAAGGTCCGTTTGTTTGGACAAATATAATAACAACAAAACTATCTCTGGTAGTTTCATTTAACAGCTGATATCTATATATTTAACATGTTTTCTTGATAAAAACCTAAATCACTTCAGTTCTTACATCAGTATCTGTGATAAAAACTGCTTTTATTCATTATTACATGTTTTCTTTTCTGTCTGTTTTAGTCACATGACACACACAGGAGTTAGGATTGGATTACATAACTATTGCTTTTGATGGTCTATTAATTTTTTTCCCACATCTGTATGTCCTCTGCTGATGTAGATGCTCATTTGAAAATTGGAAAATAAAGTCTTTAAAACATATAATTGTAGTTTTTACAGGTTATTATGATAATATTTTATCACCTGAACTGGGCTGGATGTGGAACCTGAACTAAAATGATCTTAACATCCATGATAATTAAAATCTTCAGAGTAATTTCTTGCATTTAACAATGCAATAACCCCCCCACCCCCCCCTTTAGAAAATCACCATAAACAGATACCTAGTGCAACAAATAAAGCGCCAATAATAAGAAAGTCAATAAAACATCATATAAAGTGCATCCAGTTTCATCAGGCCTCTGGATAAAAGCCACGCCCCGGGTTTGGCCCACGGGCCTCATGTTCGACCCCCCCCCCCCCACTCCATCTTACACCGAACCTCTCACCAGAAGGAGCGGGGTCTACCACCGAAAAACAACCATGAGTAATTTTCCACTGACGTAACCGCCGAAAACTGCCGCAGTACGACACATGACAGACTCAGGACGGACACACATTTGCGAGTAGAAATCCCCCGACCCCGTCTCCATCAGCCCTTTATCCGCCTCGCTCTCTCTCTCTCTCTCTCTCGCCCCACATGTTTTCTTTCCTCCTCTCCGCAGAGTCCCGCTGGTTCGGTCCACAGAGCTCAGTGTTAACATTGTAATTACAGACGTGGGTTATAATAATAAGAATGTACGGAGCGGGGGCCCAAACCTCTGGCCACTTTCTTCCTGTGCCATTTTCTTCTTACTTTGATTGTTTCCAGCGTGTGTGTGACAGCGGGCCAAAGATATTAGGAGTGCTGCGGTGGGCTCCAGAGCAAAAAAAAAAAAAAACTGGCCCCAGACCACGCATCTAAAAGGGAAACGCAGGCACGAGTCTGACCCACGGATGTGCCAATGGCTGCGCAGCGACCGCAGACGCAGCGTGGAGCGGCTGGACGTCAGACGGACTCAGGTGTCACAGGAGCTGGGTTCATGTCTATTCAGAGCCCCCCCCCACCCCCCTGTGGTTTTATAACAATCTACAGCAGGGGGTTAAAACTGACCCACAAACTGTCCAATCAGACCCCTGGGATGAATTTATGAAATGCAATGAAATTAGGCTGAAGATTAATAATCAAGGACGTTAACATCCCTTTAGTTCAGGGACCACATACGGACATACCATCATTCTGTCTGCAGACTCACGCTCCGTCTAGTAAATAATGTCCTTCAATCATAGATGATAAACTAGTCATGGAACATCTTACATATAAACTGATGTTAAAAGAAAACGTCTTCAAGGACAAACGTATCTACTAATGAACCTGAAAATATTCAGACACCAACACATATGTTCTTTACATTTGTTTGTTTGTTTTGGTGACTGTATTGTACTGTTAAAATTACAATAAATAAAAATTGTAAAAAAAAAAAAAAACAAAAAACTTTTTTCTAAATAATAAAATAAAATTAAGGTCCTCGTGGGCCTAATCCTTTTCCGTATGTTTAAAATCATACAAATGGATAAAAAAAAGTTTAAATGTTAAGAGAAATTCAGTCCGAACCATTTCAGAGGCATTTTGGAAAGAAACTAACCAATGAAATAATATGCATCCCATAATATTAAACTATATTCTGACACTAGTCATTATTGTTTATAGGGGTGGGTATTGCCAACAACCTCATGATACGATACATATCCCGATACAGGGGTCACGATATGATACGTAACACAATATATGTGCATTCCAGTACATGGTACTCAACGCGATATGCATCCCGATATTTTTTATTTTTTTTACAGTTTTTACCTTTTTTTAAAAAACATTTGACAGAAAACAGACACATGTAAATATTATTTTTTTATTTTGCTGTAGATCAACAGTTCCACTGTAGTTCATGTAAAACACTGCATTAGAACTTGGCTGTAGTCACAAATAAAGATGGATTTGATAAACTGAAAACATGCAAAGTCAGATGCTGTTTCATAAACTTGATAAACTAATTATTTGTTTTATGTGAAATATCGATACTGACGCCTCCGTATCGATACATGTATCGTGAAGAGGCCGGCGATATATCCCAATATTTAGAACACACCCCTAATAGTTTGTATCCCAGAACCCTGTTAGAAAACACACAAAAACAAACGCATGAATCCAACGTGTCCACAGACTTTTGTCCATTTGTGTGAATCAGGTTAGTTCCGTTATGAGGAGAACGGTTTATATTTTTATATAAAGTTGTTGTAAATCACCTCCATAAACACAGACTGATGGAATGATGTGGAGGGTTTGAGCGTCTTGGTGCAGGATTGCGATCCTGATAGAACACAGTTCTGGTGAGGAATAACCCCAGAATCCAACGCTCCAACACAAACGCTTCACTGTGGAACCCCCTTTAGCTGTGAAGTTACAGAACATCATCTCAAACATGTACAAATTAAACTATTTTGCTCATAAGCTCTTGGTTTATAGTGAATCTGTGTCCGTTTGTAGAATTTTACTGCTTCAGAATGTCATTGTTTTACTGCCTCTTGGTGGGAAGGATCATTTAATGGATGTTATTTATTACAATAAATAAAACTATTAAGCCTAAATAAAATAAAGTGACATTTTGGAACGAAGCCGCTCTGGTTAATCAGCACAAGTTGAAGCAGCAGATCCAGGGACGTCATCTGGTGGACATGTGCTGGTAGCCATGATTTGCGGTCGTGCATTATTATCATGATGACAAGCTCAAAACTCATTTCACAAATTGGGAAGTGAAGCAACAGCAACGGGTCATTATTTAGAAGATGTCGTCTTGGCTTTGGTAAAAACATGTAAACCACATACTACTGGGTGCTGCAGAAATAAACCCACGTAAACCTGACCCGTCAAAAACTAACCACGAAAGCTGCATTTGTTTGGACTTGAAACATTTATTAGCACTTTTAACATAATAATAATAATAATAAAAAAAATTGCCATATCATTTTGTTAATGATATATATATTTTTGTATCACATTTGATACATTAGGCCTTTATGGCAACTTTTTGTTCAAAACAACAGTAATTTATTTCTGGCTGATGGTTTTGGACAAGAAATTTGGAAATAGGTGACCTTCTGTTTGACCTTTCAAGGTCACTCGAGGTCAAAGGTCATGGCACCACATGAAAGCCCATGTGTGATTTCCTATCTATCACAGTGTTTCCTGCAGCACTTTCTAGCCAAAGCCGCCGCCTTAGCAAACTAACCCCACCGCCTTGCCAATGTTCCAGAAAAAAAAAAAAAATTCCATCTGAGCGAAAAAACCAAACAAAAAAAAACCAACCAAACAAACAAAAAACAAGTATTAATGCATTGTCAAGCGCAGGCACTAAGACTAAAGACTAAATTGTGACACCTAGTGGTTGGATATATTACTACGCCGTGTCTGTCATCTCTGAGGCACAATTTTCAAACTACGCTACCGGTACGCTATCCATGCAATGCCGCACCGCTATGCTGCACTGCTGCGCAACGCAACAATCCCTGTGGCCGTCGGACTGAAAACAGTGATGCTCCCAAAGTCCAAACACAGTCGAGTTGAAACATTTCGTATCTCATTGAAGCACAGACGCATCTCTGTGCTGAAGTAACTGTTTGACGGTTGGGTTTCAGCATCATCAGCGCTTTGACAGCTTACATAAAACATGCTCTGCCTGCACGTATGTTCACATGCAACAGGGATCAGGATGAATTTAGGATCAAACCGGTGAGCGCTCAAACACTGTTTTCCAGCAGACATGCTTCGACTAATTTCCATGTGGCTGTTCTGAAACCTGAACTTAAGTTGAGTGAAGCTGAAAAACACTTGGATAATGAGGCCAATGTGAGTGGATGTCAAAGCAGACGTCTTAAGTGGTGGGACTGGGAACGCGTTCAGTCCTTGTAAAACATACATTTATCACTTCTCTCTGGCATCTCAACGAGCAAAATGTTAAAACTGGACTTTTTTTTTTTTCTTTCCACGGACCACCTGACGAAGAGCGAAGGCTTGGTGTCGTGGAATGGCTAATAAGCTGACATCATCATCATCATCATCATTACTCCACAGCTGAGCTCAAGGTCTCTGGTGGACTGAACCGACCGCTTGATGTTTATTATAGAGTTATTAAAAAACGCTACTGCCAGATGTGGCAGAATAATGTTATGTCAAACTTGGACAAATGGAAAACCCCGACCGAGTCTTGAAAAACCGATCGTCGAATCAAAAGCTCGTTTCGTTCTAATACTGGAACATTTTGATATTAGATCAAATTTTCCAAAATAACGTTTCGGAACAAGCGGAGGACAGTGCGCCGGGACATGAAACTGTTGCATTCGCACCCGCTTGTTTAGTTTTACTGCTGTTAAGTTTGATTAGTTTAAAAGCTGCGGTTTAATTGTTTAAGGAACGGGTGATTCTACTTTAGTTCAGCACAAAAAATACCATCTGAATACTTCATTTTTATCTCTTCAATCATCTTGTTATCACATTGTGGATGATTTTCCATGGTACACTGATTTTCTATAAACTATGTGAAATTACAGAGCGTTCCCCTGTGTAACTGTGGCGTAAGCAGTATTAACCCTTAAAGACCCAGCGCTGCTTTTAAGGCACTTCCCTGAAAATGTTCTCTATATCTGACCTTTCTTAAGTGATTTATCTACATTTATTTAAAGTAACATCTTTGGCAGTTTTAGGGAGGAAAAAAAAACATATTTTCCTATATTTAATTAGTTTATGTAGATGTTCATTAAAGCTCAGATTAAAGTTAAGGGTTATTATATCCTCCTGACACCCAGCAAAGTGAAAGTTTTAGCTTTTTTTTTTGCATTAAACAACTGTTTTGATCAGAAACTGCATAATGAAACAGTTTTTGTCATATTTTTAAACCTTATTTTTATTTATTTTTTGCAATGGAGAGCATTTTTAAAGTAAAACCGTGAAACTTTTGACGCCTACAGAGGACAAAAACTCCATTGCTTGGTGTCAGGAGGAAATCAGAAACAGTGAAAAACTGACTGTTTTCATTAAAATGTGTCAATAATTTACAGTAACTTAGTCCCAGTGTGTCCATCCACTGGTTCTGATCCAACTTCATGGGTTTTACTGGTGAATCAATGTTGTAGAAGATGATGGTGTTTCCACGGTAACTACAGAGCCTTTGAACGTCCAAATATGGTCATATCTGATGACCATGAAAAGGTGAAGAACTGTATTTTATACTAATTATTTGCATGTATTGATGTTTTTAGTGGATCAGCAGGTTTTAAACACTTTAGATCAGTGGATGGTTTTGGTTTTTGACAGTTTTCAGACTAAATACAGGGTTCTGGATGTGATGAAATGATGAATTCATCCTAATTTTTCAAGTATTTTCCTCATTTTCTCTTCACTTTAGGAGGATTTGTTCACTTTTATGCCATATTTCAAGCTTTTTTAGTTCATTTTTTCCCTTATTTTGAAGTATTTTGCACATTTTATTCTCATTTTGCAAGTTTTTGTACATTATATTCTTTGAATAATTGATGTCAAACTGTATTTTACGCCAGTTATTAGTGAGTCAACAGGTGTTAAACAGTTTAGATCAGTAGATGCTTTTCATTGACAATAGATGTTTGGGTTTTTATGGGTTAAAGTGGTAAATGTAAAAAACACTCAATTCTCAATCACACTGAAACATGAACCCAAATTATTCTGTATAAATTAACTTATTACCTTTAATTCTACTTTTCATGGCTCCTGTAGTTACATCTGACGACCATGAAAAGACGAAGAACTATATTTTTGCACCAATTATTGACATGTATTGATACATTTAGGTTATAACAGTTTTGGATTTTTCATTATATTTTAGTTTCATTTCATTTGGTCTTTTTTCCTCTGGTTTTAATTCATTTTTAGAGCAGGTTTGGTAGTTTTCATTAGTTCTGGTTTGTTTCTGAACGCTTAGTTCTAGTATTTGTTTCAGTTTATTCATATCTTTTATCTTCTTCGCCGTCGTACTCAAACTAATCCCAGACAGGACTCAGTCTCCGTGTTTCCAGGTTGAACGGGCACCGGAAGACGACTCTAAATGACAAGTGATGAGAAGTGACGGACCGTGAAGCGCCGTGCGGTGCCACCGGCTAGAACTGCAAGGGCAAAATAAATCGATTTCATATCAATCATTGATGAAAATGAATCCGTTTGATTTAGTTTTTCTAAGCACACGGAACGGTTTCAGTTACTTATAGTATTTTCTTTTAATTATATTTTTTTGTTTATTATCTTGGTAAAAGGATGCTGAGTTTGGAAGTGTGAGGTATGACGCCTACAGGAAGACTGAAGAGGAGGTTTATGGGTGTAGACCTATGGTTCTTTTCCACTCCATGGTACCGGTTCTACTCAGTGTTCCTGTGGTTCTTTTCCACTTCGTTACTTCTTCGTTACTCCGACACGGTGCGTTACTTCCGTGTCGTCTGCTCAGAGTTGCCGAAAAGTCGCTTGTTATGTATTTTCTCGTCTGAATTTTTACATCCGCCACCACAGACTGAATCTCCGTTCCGTCTATGGTGTAGTTTTGTTCTGTCATCATGTGGATTCATGGATCACTATTCACTGAAGTGAGTCGGTGTGAGAGAAGAGGATGTAGAAGACAGGGTTAAAGATGGAGGCAAACGATTCGCTGTGGGGAAGAGAAAAGGAAAAAAACCAAAGGAGAAGAAGAAGATGATATTTTTTTCTTTATTCAATTAATAAAAACGTTCTTCTAATTCTAGTTTTCGTTACCGACAATAACGTTGATCAGAAGTTATTAATCATTTTAGATGAATAAATGGTTCTTGGTCGGTCGTTAGAGGCCCGTTTGGGTCTTTATGGGTTAAAAACAAAAGCCGTGGCCGTCCAGAAAACTTGACATTGAGGAGAAACGCTGGTAGCTCCTGTGTTTTTTTCCACCTCAGCGCATGACAAACAAACGCATCGGAGCATACGGCGTTCTATCCTGACTCCCGGCGGCTTCCATACACTCTATTTACCTCCTGGCTTCGACTCGGACGCACATTACAGCTTGAAACCATTAGGAGCGAGCGAAGGGAAAGCAGAGCCTCGATAAGGAGGTCTTATCTGTCCAGTGAGTCAACAGACTTCAGAGAACCCAGAACATGCAGACATTGCAACCTGTCCCGCTTCCAAGAATCACAGCCATAGAACAGATGCTGCTGCGCATTCCTCCTCCGACGCCCCCGCACATTTCTTCTTCCTCTACAAGGCATCAATTAAAATCACATGAATTGATTTATACACTGTAAGAAGTGACATATCTGTGCTCGGCTTGTCCTCGAGTGACTCCTCCTGTCTTTGTTTTTCGGGGCCGAACAGGTTCAGCCAAAGCGGTTGCATCAGTGGACGGGCTGAGGTCCAAACAGCGCCGGAGTCGCAGAGATTTCAGCTGGACCAGGCCAAGAGACACATCTATGAGGGAGGGGGGGACGGGACGTTTACACTCATTTAAGACCAGATATCAGGGGGAAGACACTTAATCGGCACTGAAGGGACCACCGGGCCATCCCAGACCCAGATAGGAGCAAAAAAACAAACAAACAAACAAACAAAAAACAGAACACACAAGTGAAAAAGTAAAAAAAAAAAAAAAAGTACCCAAGAATCGCGGCTGTTAATTTTGCAAGAAAAGTTTAGTACTTTGGTCAAACTGTCGAAAGAACACCAAACTCCCCTGTGAGCATTAAAATATGTCAGAATAGAAACTGAACCGACAGGTTTTCACATAAATATGATCAATTAACTTCCCTCTTATGGTCTTTCATAAACTTACAGACAGATCTTTTTTTTTTAAAAAATACCCTGGTCTGTTTGTACGTCCTGTTCACTGACACCCAGGGATTAGTTTAAAGGCTTAACTTCTAATCTATAAAAAAAAAGAAAAACGCAAAAAGTGAGAGAAAGACACAAGTTAAGAAAATGTGTGAACTTTGAAATAATGGAGTGAATATGATTGAAAATAAAATAAAAATAAATGTATTCAGTTATAAATCTGTGGTAAAGAACCTCATGGTAGAAAAAAGACGCGTTACATGTGAAAACCTCCTGGATCAGGTTCTGCTCCAGGTTTCTGTTGTTAAAGGTACGTTTTCCTTCCACTGTCACAGTTCCAAGTGTTTGGTTCTGTTGGTTCTGTTGGTTTCTGTAAATTGGACTCGGTCTGTTTTCCATCGGCTCCATATGTGAAGTGTCATGAGATAACTTTTGTTATGATTTGGAATTATATAAATAAGATTTGGTTTGAAAATAATCAGGTGACTATTGGCTAGAAATTGGATGGGCAAATTTTTGAAGTTGAAATTTTCAAAAATGTGAAAAAAATAAAAACCAAAAATTTTAATTCAACTGTCAAACCGTGGTAGAAAACCTAGAGATAAAGAACATGTGTGTCAAATTTCAAAGAATCAAGTGAATATTGTCTAGAAATTGATGGGGCAAATTTTTGAACTTCAAATAATAAAAAAAAAAAAAGACAGAAAAAAATGAAATTCAGCTGTCAATCAATGGTAAAGAACCTCGTGGTAAAGAAAATGTTTGTCAAATTCAACAAGGATCAGGAGAATATTGTCTAGAAATTGGATGGGCAACTTTTTTAAGTTGAAATTTTCAAAAATTTTATTTAAAAACAATGTAAATTCAACTGTCAAACTGTGGTAAAGAACCTCATGGTAAAGAACATGTTTGCAAATTTTAAAATAATCATGTGAATATTGTGAATAAATTGGATGTGAAATTTTTTTAACCAGAAATTTTGTAATATTTGTAAATAAAAATCAAATTTTTTAAATTTCAATCCTTTGAACTGCACGGCCCCTCCCCTAGTGGTAAAAAGCAAGCATGTCCCATTTGAAAAGTATTGTGTGAACAGTCTTCAAATAATGGGTTGGACAAACTCTCAGACAGATGGACGGGTATGTCATTGTCTTTATAGGGTGGGGGTCTAAATGGGAGGGGGGGGGGTGTTACTGATTAAGAATACAGTGTAAATCATACGTGTTCATTTGTGGATACTCCAGTGAAGTCACGCAGGCACATATTCCTCCCGTGGACCTGCCCACCCCCGAGGAGACGCTTTGTGTTGTAATCTGTGTTATATAATGGAAAAAATATTGGAAAATAAATGAGCAGTTTGATGATCGATGTGACCCTGGCAGCGAACGAACGGACCAACCCTGAGCAGGGATCTGCACCGAGTCCAGCCGCTGTCGTGTCATTCTGCTGTGACGTACGCGTCGCCGCTTTGCGGCTTACGTTGGTTTCGTTGGTGTGTGACGGAGCCTTTCAGCCCGACACAGGACTCAAACCGAAGGCTAGCACAGACCTGCTACAAGGACAAGCCCCGACTACATCACTCCCTGAGGTCGAAGAAAGAAAGAAAAAAAAGTGGGAGTCCAAGAAAAGTGAGAGAGAAATGCAAAGGAGATAAAAAAAAAAAGACAAACCAAGCTTTGTATTCAGCGAGTAACTAAGAGATACCAACACAACACAGGATGTGGAAATAGGTTTTCCAGGAGGCGCGGCCACTCCTTCAGCTGACAGCCTGTTGGCCTTCTGCAGGTACCGTTCAAAAAGTCAAACCGGTGCAAAGTTCATTCTTTTATCCGTCAGAACAACATGGAAAGAATGAAAACCTTTTTTTTTTTTTTTTTTTTACTTTTTTTATGCATGAATTTCAAGAAACTTAGTTAAGATTTTTATTCCTGTTTGGGTATGAAAAAAACAGAGCAATTGAAATGGTTTTCATGAACCTATTTTTCATGGAGTTAAATGTCCACTCAGCTGGACAACACACGGAATATGCATTTAAAAGCATGTGATTAACTGTGAAAGTTATGAAATAAAAACATTTGTAATGCAGCTAGTTTGGTGCTTTATCATATTTTAACATACTCTAATATTACCGTATTTTCTGGAGTATAAGACGCACCAGCCATAAAATACATAATAAAGAAGTTAAAGACATATATAAGTCGCACTGGAGTATAAGCCTCATTTTTTGTGTAAATGTATTTGATAAAATCCAACACCAAGAAC
>JAPSES010095876.1:0-20584 GCA_029822895.1 Maxillicosta whitleyi | reverse complement strand
ATTAATACAACCAGAGGAGCTGCATGTGGATGGTAGAAGTGCGGAAAATGCTGGCAAACTCTGATTGCGATTAAAAACATATTCGCCATCACAATTTACATCAATCTAATCGCGATTAATGCGTTAATATTCCCAGCCCTAATATGGATATTTGGAGATATATTACATTAATTGGTTTGGGGTTACCTTCTTATTATATTATAGCCTTACAATCACGTTGCTATGCCCAGAATCATAAAATGATCATTGAAGCAGGTTGCCTAGCAACAAATAAACAATAAGCCCACATTGCCGTGGTGTCAAATTTCATGTGCAGAAACAGACATGCCAGCTGAGAGGTTATTCAACTGAAAATGCAAGTGGAATTTACCAAGAAAATAAAGAAAGGAGTGAACTATATCAGTTTATCTAGAAGCCGTGTTTCTCTATTGCAGTATTAATTGGTATTTGAAACTGCTTTTCCATTAAAAAAAAAAAACAAAAAACTGTTGTTAGTTTCAAGACGTTGCTAAAATTACTGTTGGTGTCTGAAGTGGAAGCTTTGAAGAGACCGTAGATGCATATTGGAAACTATATTTGGAATGTTTTCCCCACCTCGGTGTCAGACATTCGTTTCAGACGGTGAGTTGATACCATTATATCACTTTCTATAAAACCTCAAGAGTACAGTAACAGGAAAACAGACATTTTACAGAGTGTTGCATCTCCAATTTCAGCTGTTCGCCAACAGAACGGGCTGTCTGGTGTTTCAGTGTAGTGGAAAAAAACATCTGTTTATCAAGAGGTCATGCTGAAGGACTTTTATACTGAATTTCTATTGAAATAACTGGTCTAATAATTAGTGTCTCCATCACCAGAGCAGCACATATTCAGTTTCTGTGTCTATACTCCTGTCTGCTTCCTATCTATCATCTACTGGAGGTCAAACAGAAAAGGATATGAATATACCCATTATGAAAAGAAGTTAAACCTGTTCAACCCTGGGCCGTTTGTTTCCAGTGGGGATCATTTCAATGTAACACAGAATAGTGGATTACCTGATAGCAGAAGCTTCACTCATAGCGATCATAAGAAAATAAAGGTAAATTTAAATATACTGTCATTTATTTTTGCTCATCTTTGTCTCATTCAGTGAGTTTTAGGATCTGTTCAGTGTTAGCTTAGCGCCGTACGGTTAGTCACATTGGAGTGTTGTTTTAGGAAATTATTTGTGATATAAGCTCGTCTCGAACTTTTAGCTTGTTTTACATATTTTTCCTTTCAAATTTATGTTTGGTGTATTAATGTGGTCACAGATGGCTGCCGACACTATTGTATTTCTCCACTCATTCCTCACCTAAATGGAACTTTTCCTGGTGCTTCAGTCTGGCAAACCTGGACTTAAAGTACTCATCACAGAAGGTGCATTTGAAGGGTCGTTCCTGAGTGTGGAGGATCATGTGTTCCTGAAGATGAGGCCTCCGGGTGAAAGTCTTCAGACAAATCTGCATCAGAACATAAGATGAAATCTGAATGAATTATCTTTACATGTTATTAAGAAAATCTCAGTATTGTGATGACGGTTCTAAATAAACACGTTTTTTTTTTTTTACATCCATTTATTAACCAAATTACTCATGAATAACCTAAGAATTATACAGAACATCCACTTATTATATGTGATTACGTTTTATGAATTCAAGATATAAAATGAAAATAATTAAATTTAACATCCGTGGTTTTCAAAATATAAACACTGACAAAACATAAGCTACATAAGCTAACAAAAACATCTTTCGAAATGAAAATCGAGCAATTAAATGCTTTGTTTCTCAGAGGAGTTTGAATGTTTTGTCAGGAGTCTTACACATAAACCTGAAAAATTTACAAATGCTGGATGTAAATGCTTTTTCAAATTTATAGCTATTATTATTTTAAGTCTTTATTTATAGTGATTAGGTAGCTCAGTGTTTAATGCCACTGGCTTTGGTGTGGAAGGTAGCCTGTTTGAAACCCAGGTGATCCCTTGGGAAAGGTTCTTTATGTTATATACCCCAATGTGGCCACAAGGAGGCGCAAGTCTCATTGTGCCGGTCCAAAGCCTGGTTGTGTCAGGAAGGGCATCCGATGTAAAAACCTCCGCCAAATAAACATGCAAAGGTGATTCGCTGTGGCAAAGCCGAAAGAAATCATCATCATTTTAGGTATTTATTTACTATGTTTGAACAATGATGACAATAAAAATGTGAGTAAATGTAACTTTAAACAGGCAAAAAACATAAGACACCTGAAAATCCTCGGCCTTCAGTCACCCCCCCCCCACACACACACACACACACTCACAGCTGAGAACAACTAGTGCACACCAAGGTTTTTGTACATATGGACAGACACACAGACACTGATGACAGTACCCTGTGGTGAAGGCTGAGGTAATAAAACCAGCTCTTACTGCACATTTCCAGCCTTCGCTCTTCCTCTTCCTCTTGGCGAGAAACTCCTGGATGTGGTCTGGATGAAACCTAACAGAGTAAACACACAAACATCTAGTTCAGATACTGTCATCGTGCACATCTAATGAAGAATGTAGTCTGAATGAAAAATATGGACTTCAACTAACGAAGGTTTCAAGTGTCCTCACCTCTTCACGTGCTTGGCCAGAGTTTTCTTGCTGGCGTGGAGTTTGTTACAGAACGGACACTTGTGCTCCTTCTTCTGGAAGGGGGCGTCGGAGGCGTGTTTCTTCTGGTGGACGGTCAGATTGGACTTGGTGGAGTAGCGCTGAAGACAGATCTCACACTGGAATGGCTTCTCTCCTGTGTGCACTCTGGTGTGACTTTCATATTTTCCTTAAAATAAAAAAACATAATTTCATTTCATGCTCATCCTGCTTTGACACATTTTCTCTAAATGAACAAATTTATATAAGTATTGATTCAGCGCTTCTTTCCTCCTGACAACCAGCAAATTGAAAGTTTTAGCTTTTTTGCATTAAACAACTGTCTTGATCAGAAACTGCATAATGTAACAGTTTTTTCCGATTTATTTAAAAATATATATTTTTATTTGTTTATTTATATTTTTTATGGAATGCCCTTTGCAGTGGACACTATTTTTAAAGTAAAACCATGAAACTTTTGTCCCCTACAGAGGACCAAAATGTATTGCTGGGTGTCAGGAGGATATATTCACTACACTCAAATAGGTCACAGCACTCCAGTTTGCTTTCTCTCATTTCAATCATTATTTAAAAAAAAAAAAAAAAAAAAAAGGACAGTACTAAATGTATACTAAAGTCTTTGGCCAACAATATTTTTTTTTAATTTAGTCAAGCTATGCGTTTCTCAGTCTCTGTATTACGATACAATTGGGATATATGGAAAGTATGTGCAGCAGTAAAAACAAACAAGCTAAAAAACTGATCATTTCCCTTTTAAAATCACAAAATGTCAGTGCACAGTATGTTTACCAGTGGTGAACATTCTATCAGAAATTGAATCAGAACAAGAACAGGGTAACTAGTCAACCACAACCTATAACAACTCCAAATTAACCTTTCTAATACTGTCTACACTACACTAGAACTTTGTTGATTGCTTCCTACCTGCTCGGTCAAAGGTCTTGTCACATTTTGGACACTTCAGGGTCTTTTTGCTGGCAGTCTGGATGATGACTGGAGCCAGACCCTCAGGATACACCGGACTCTGGGTAGAGCTTCCAGCCTCCGCATCTCCCACAGCCTGAGGCCCCGTCCTTCCTGACCGCCGCCGAGTTGCACCATTCCCTGCTCCCCAAACCTCAATGATTTTTATCTGGAAAGCTTCAGCCTCTGTCATTTCCCCTTCCTCATCATGCTCCTCCTCATCTGCGGGATCTTCAATCTGAGCAGAATCTGACGTGTCACTGACATGAGGTTTTGGTGTTTGGTTTTCAGCAACATCCTCGCCTGCTTCTTTTACTCTTTCTCCTCCCACCTCCTTTGGTGATACAGTTTTTTGTTCTTCATTCGACATGTTGACAGTATCCTCCACATCATTTGTTTTAGCCAGTGATTTCCTCTTCCGTGTTGATCTCCGCGTATTAGCTGCCCTCGTACCTGTTGTCTTTTCTTTTTCAGTTGTAACATCCTGCTGTGCATCACTATGGTTTTCAATGACATGATTTGGCAAGACATTCTCTGAGCTAATCTGGAGACCACTGAGGTTACACTGAATATCTGATGAGCTCTGGATGTCTGTATTACCTGGTGGTGAGTTGCTGGGGGCCACGTACACTGCAGGAGACCCTCTAGTCTCAGCCTGGCCTTGTGTTGCACTAACAGGGTGGACGCTGCCTTCTTCACACAGCAGCTTCAATATGTCCATCATGTCCAGGAATCTAGCAGCTTCCATTAGAGCTGGCAGGTCAGCCTCTGTTATGATGCATTCAGATGTGTACAAAAATCCAAGCAGGTGCTGGAAAACAGAGTCCTCCACGTGGTCCAGAGTCACAAGTGTCGTAGCTGGGTTCTTGGACAGCTCAGCGTGGAAGTAACTGCTCCCGTGGGCCAACACCACCTTATGAGCGTAATAAAGCTTCCCACCCACAGACACCGACACATCACAGAACCTCTGCCGGGTCCGGTCTTCATTCAGGAACTTGAGGAGGTTCTGACTGTGATGTGACATAGTCAGGTGTCTGCTTTCTGAAGCTGGTTCGAGGACACTTGTTAACTTTGGCAGGGCATCGGAGCTCGGTACAGTGGCATTTTCTGTGACAAATTCATTACTGGTCCTCACAGGCCGGCTGCGTTTGGGACGCAGAGGAGTAGCAGGCTTTCTCTTCATCGTTGTATTTGATTGGCTACCAATTATTACAGCTGAAAAGGAAAATAAACTGTCATTAAAATTAGAGCCTTGCAACGTGTCATAAATGTTATGATAGAAATGTTCATATCAGGCAATATCAATAACTATCACAATAAATGTCAAACCATTATTTCCTCCAATGCTAATTTGGGTCCTAAGTAAAAGGTCAAAACACTACACCGTCAACTGTGAATTTTCAGTTATTATTTTTGGACAAAGAATTCTTCTCAGGAGAATATAGAGAACAGAATAATAATAATGATAATAATAATAATACAGTATAGCTGTTTTTCAGTGTCAAATATGCCTATGTATATATTTTATTCCTGTATTAATTCTATAAATCCTACCATATTTATTCCCACACAAATATATTCCTTTACTCCACCTTTACTTTGCTCACATTTGATCACCATAATCACAGCTATAGTAAAATCAGAGAAAACCATGCACAAGTGTTTATATGTTGTCGAGTTAGTAGAATAGTTTTGACAGTTTTCTCTGTGTGATCTGAGAAATGAAAGATCGCGATACAACATAATACACATGAGACTTTAGGTAACGTACGTGCTACGTCTATGGTTCTATTAGCTTGACACTGCAATAAAATGGAAACTATTTATGATAGCACATAGTAACTGTGGGCTGAAAGATACATAGTAATGAATATATCTTAAGTGTTTGGGCCATTTTAAGCAGAGCACTCAAAACAATGGCAGCTATCGTCAACGTTGCACTCAGTAGACAATGGAGGCACGAGGAAACAAAGCTAGAATCCGGTTTTCTGTCCGAAATACTAAAGGCTGTAGTATTCTCATATTCGCTCTCCACCTCAAGGACCCCTAACGGGAGCTGTGAGCTGATGGGTGGGCCCCCTCCGAGGAGAGTGTTGACAAACGACCCTTACTGCTACCTCGGAAACTTACAAATATATCGGTATGTTTTCATAATTTCTTACCTTTCGTATATGTGCTGCATTTCAAGGGCACTGTATACTCCGGCTGCCATTAGTAATATGCGAAATTAACTAGAAAATACTAATTTTCTGAAAATATGTAACGCCCCATCTTCCCATCGTACCAGAAATGTCGGACATCGTAACAAGCCGCTTTCCTATTGGTTGGTTCAGCTTTTGTCCGTTAAAGCGTCTATTTTAGCATTTAAGTAACTGGAATAACCACAAAACGTGTCGTTGAATATATATCAGCATTATTTCTGATTTATTTGAAAATTTAAAAAAAAAGTTAAAAGCTAAATAAACAAGAGGAATGTTGACGAGGAGTAACATAGGGGTCATGGCAGAGTTCATGGAAATGTTGCATTGTGGGAAATGTAGTCAAAACGCTATTAGCTTAGCACTGGTGGAAAAATGTTTTTGAACACCCCATGCATTTGTGATACATTGCGTAAAGAATCCCTCTTAAGTCATAGAACTCCACTGCCATTCTCCAAACCCATATGCTCCTAAATTTCTGTTCTATCGACGACAAACGTGAATATTCCAGCAAGATAATGAAACACATCCATTGTTATTTTGTTAACAATGAAAATTAAATAAATAAATAAGTAAATAGTGTTTTGTGCTGTGTCTGTCTGCTTTTGAAACACAAAAACATTTTTCTGCAAATATTTCATGTCATTGAGATGGTGTTAAATTGTTTTTATATATTTATTTGGCTGAAATAGGTCACTTATGATAAAATAAGTATACATATAGTAAGAGTACATTATTAGGTCGACATTAAATTTGTGTTTTCAGTAGTTATAATGGTGTCATATATGCATTTCTCCGTTTTTGTATACAGACACAATAGGAAATAAGTACAGCAGTAAATATATTATATAATATGATGCATTGGTCTGGGTTATACGTCACAACTGCCTATAAAATAAATTGAAGCAAGCTCAGTTTTAATGTTGTACAGCAGTAATTTGAAATATACAAATTAAATTGTATCCAAATTTATCACATAGAATTATAAAACACTAACAAGAACCAATTTTCAGCACATTATCCTGATAATTAACAATATGCATAAAAATCATCCTTGACTGACATCTTGTATAGACAAAGAAGTATTAATTATAGTGTGATGAAGGCCTTCAAGGCAAAAATTAAAAAAAAAAAAAAAAAAAGTTGAGTACACGATGAAGATTTCTTTGTTTCAATGGTACATTCAGGGAATAAATAACTACAAAAATAAATAAACAATCACATCTTGCAACACTAGAGACAACATAGTTCTCAACTGTACACATTTTAAAATAGTAAGACTAAAAACAGCAGTAAAACCATTAGTAAGCCTATAACTGAATAATTGAAGGACACCCATGACAAGACAAACCACAGTATTCGTCAAGACGCCAGAGGTCTTTAATGACAAAGAGACTTACCATTATAGACGCACTGAGCTCAAAAACTAGGCCGTAGTCCAACCACCTGCTGGGGCCAAAAGTCTTCAACTGAAACACACGCTGGTACATGTGTGAATGCACACCAGTGCTGGAATGTAACAAAGTATTATTATTATTATTCTGTAAATTATCTGTAAAGCACTTTGAGTTGCACTTTTGTATGAAAAGCACTATATAAATAAAGTTTGACTGATTGATTGATTGTTATTATTATTATTATTATTATTACTTCGTTACTGTACTTAAGTTTTTTTGTATTTGTACTTTACTTAAGTAAAAATAATAATACATACTTTACTTTTACTTATCTGTTATCTGTACTTTCTACTCCTTACATTTTGGAAATTGATACCGTTACTTGTTACATTATATCAACAACTTTTCATCTAATCTCTTTTTTTAATTTTTGTCTAAATCTTAAATGAAAAATCAAACACACAATATTGACACCAATCTGTTCAATCCACATAATATAATTGTGACACTGAGCAGTGACATTGTCAGAGGCATAAATAAGTCTGTCTACATTCTGTATCATAATGACACAGTCCACAGACTGACACTGTGGGAGGACTTTTACACTTTAAAGTACATTTTAAAGTGAGTACTTAATACTTTTACTTAAGTAAGATTCTTGATGTAGTGCTTCTACTTTTACTGGAGTAAATATTTTTCAGGATATTGGTACTTTTACTTCAGTACTAAACGTCAGAACTTCCCCCACCCCTGAGTGCTCCAAAATGATCAGATAAATAAGTAAAATAAAACTACAGTTTTCAGGAGGTGTTTCTTCAATAAATAATAATAATAATAATAATAAAAATGCATTTTATTTTTATTGCCCTTTACATCAAAAGATCTCAAAAGGCTACAGGTTAAAAAGAGACTAAAAAGTAAAACAAATATAATATTAAAAGAAATTGTCTAAAAAGAGAGAATACTAAAAAGAGAAACTGCTAAAAAAAAAAAAAAAAAATGGGACCAAAAGTTTTGTTTGTCTTTTAAAACATTGATTCATTCATTGATTTTTGATGTAATATTCTGTAAGAGAGGACTGAAGTTGTAAAAAAAATAAATAAATATATAGAAACTAAACTGTATTTTGTGCTTATGCTAATTGTCCGTCTGAGTTCAAACTTATTAACAGTCACTTCAGTGTATTTCACTCTAGGAAAGATGTGTGCAGTTGCTCAAATTAGCCTCTCGAACCCCTCCCTTTGCCAGGACATATAATGTGTAAGTCAGTGTAAGTGCATTAGTGTAATCCCTCCTATCTGGCTTGCAGCGCTCCCAGCATTTCACTGAACACACACATGCACTGAGCAGCAGGATGACGATGGCGCTGCACATAAACATTCACCGCCTGTAGTTAATATAAAATGAAGAATTTACCAAATATCTTTCAGTTTTGAGGATTTGTAAAGGACCATGTTGACATTCACTGTGCACGTTTGGATATTATGGTTGCTTTATGCAGGTAATCCACGGATGTTTTAATATTAGTAAATGTGTAGGTGTTGTTTCAGTAGAATCTTATGTGATTTTTATTTTTAGAATTATTCTTTCGGCTCTGATCCACAAAAATACACAACAGCACTTTCCATATGCTGTAAATTTCAGTTTCATGCCATGTTTACAGTTTGGAAGCTTTACAAAGAAATATAACTATAAGAAATAACAGTTACTGCTAAAAAAAAAAATAATATAATTAAATGACTGATCAAAATCGTTATGATTACAAAGGGAATACATTAATGTGTTTTGGTGGTTTTGCTTTAAAATCACTACATTCTAGTGTTATTTCAGGTTTAGACTGTCGAATCCAAATGAAGTAATGAAAACATTCCACTTCTTAATGGATTTTAACTCGTATTTTGTTTCTGTTACGTTTCAGTGCTGTGTATTATTAAGACTCATCATATTTTTGTCTAAATGTGCATATTTTTTGTTTTTTAAGGCATTACCCGTTCAGACATTCTGACTGCTATTGCAAAAAGGAATTTAAATAAGCTATTAAAAAAAAAAAAAAAAAGCGTTGTTGTTGGTACATGAGATTTAATCTTGTTGATGAAGTTTTTCAATTAGAAAAATAACAAATATGCAAATATGCGTCTGATAAAGCGAAAATAAAGAACATGAAAAAATACATTTGCACACATCATTTATCAACTGGGCTGATTTTTAGCTGAAGATCTCTATTTTATTTAACTGTTTTATCCTTTTTAAAATACTACTTATATATATATAAAAAAAAAAAACCAACAACTTATAACCAGTTTTATAAATTGTACTTTTTACACCATAGCCATTTGATGCCCAAAATTATACATAAAACAATGTGAAAAAATATTTAATTTGTTGATTATATAGATGATGTTTAGTTTGAAGTGTTAGATTTTCATTATTTTGTGAATATTATTGATATTTATGAGTTTGAACATTTGTGACTTACTTAAAAGCCTCTGTCCACGTGTTACAACAAAAATACAATTTATACAATAATTTTCAAGTTACTTATAATTCAGATATTTGAGTGAAACTTTCAGACAGTAACGTTCATTGGGTGATGCATACAACGGTAAAAGAGTCGTCCACGTGTTACTATGGCAACCTGTCCATGTGTTACCATATTTTCATGTCAATAAAACACTTTTCAATATTTTACTCCAAAATATATTACAACATAATATCTAAAAGGTTTTGTCCTACATCATGTCAATTTCTTTCGAAAACCGCATGTTTTGAATGTTTGCGTAAAGCTTTAAAAAAAAAAAAAATCATGTCTATTTGATATTTTTCACCTAAAAGTTTTATCTCCCCAAATTTTGCTGAACATAATGTTAAAGTGTTTCTAAATACTTACTCAAATATATATAATACATGTATATAATTTACTCTGCTGACATTACACAGACTGTTGAAAGCCAGTATAATATTATTATAATAACCTATAAATATTGACAACTTCAAATTTTCTCTTTGCTTTATTGTAAAAAAGTCAAATTACCTGAAAATGTTTTCATTACCAACCTATCCTTTGACAAAAAATGTAAATAATCTGAACAAATGTGAAAAAACTGAAGTATATGCACATATATCACATATATTCTGCCTGTTACAAAAGGTTTTGTGTATTTGTAATAGTTGTAATGCACATGTATAAATGATAAACTGAGGTGGAATATTCTCGAAATTGCACTTGTTATTCTTAAAACATTTCATAGTATTCAGATTTTTTCAGAAGATTTATAGATGTAAATATTATCATAATATAATTTTGCTTTTTCACTGTTATTATTTTAGTGGTCCGGCCCACTTGAGGTCATGTTAGGGGGGATATGACCCCTGAACTGGAATGAGTTTAACCAAAACTTACACAGACATCATACAAAACAAACCTTTCCTACCATAATGTCAGATTTGTTTTTCTGTAACACACTTTCATCATATCTGGCTTTTGCTTGAATTTTAATTGTAATTGTAATTGTTTTTCTGTTCTCTTTGTTCTTTTTAATGTGCTATATAAGTTTGATGTATTATTATTATTATTATTGTTGTTGTTGTTGTTATTATTATATCATCATTATAATTATTATTATTGCTATTATTATCATTATTAATATTATTATTATTATTATCTGGCTGCTACTAATCGGACTGTTTTTCCTGACAAATGTCGTAACGGGTTGGATTTGTCTTTTCAGGGACTCTGTCAGACAGGAACATAACTGGCTGTGAAGAGCGGCCGTGCCAAAACGGTGGCGTATGTGAGAGCCGCAGTGGAGGCTCCAGATGCCTTTGCTCCCGGCAGAGCCAAAACGGGCATCTGTACGGGGGAGACGCCTGCACCATCGCGCTTTCCGGCTGCGACGCCAACCAGTGTGTGAATGGAGGAATATGCTCCCCTCTGCTTGTCGACGGCGAACACACTTACACATGCCTCTGCCTTGCTGGATTCACAGGCCCCACATGCCAGACACCCACTGTGTTTTCATTCGAGTCCCGGGGTTACATGTACATAGACGCCCAGGTTCTGGATCCGGAGGCCCCTGTTAACGTCACATTCAGCTTCAGGACAGACAGGCTGGTCGGCACCCTTTTACAGCACAGAGTAGGACATCTGCTCCTTAGTGTTGAGCTCAGAGATGGGCATCTGTGCCTCTGGAGTCGCAGAGGTCAAGGATCCAGAACCCTGGTTCAGGAGCTGCTTCCAGAGAACCTGTCCAACAGCAAGTGGCACACAGTGGAAGCATCTCTCAGTGGTTCCGTCAGTCGAGTCCGCCTGATTTGCACTGAAGGAAACTGCACAAGAAACACGGGCGCTGACGTCCAGCTGCTTGAACAAGCCCCCGCCCTCCCCACACCGGGAACAGTACAACAAAGCCTCTTCATCGGGGCGGTGGAGGGGGGCTGGGACCCGGAGGATGAGACAGACCATCCACCTGGTGTCCTGGGCTGCTTCAGAGACGTGTTTGCGGGTTCTCGTCTGGTGGTGCCTGTTAGGAGTCCGGCCGATTTCCAGGCGAATGTGACGTTGGGATGCAGTGACAGAGACAAGTGCACGGAGAGCCCGTGTCAAAACCGAGGCCGCTGCGTGAGCCACGGGTGGAGGAGCTACAGCTGTGAATGTCACAGACCGTACGAAGGCACCGACTGTACAGAGGGTACGACAAACACACCGCAACAACATGCATTTACTCTGTGGATACTGTTAAAACATTAAAATACAAACTGTAAGCAGTGACAAATAATACTGAAAATGTAGTTCTACGGCATCAGAGTGTATTTTCTGATGTTTGGTCAGGTGATCATGGCGTTTGAAGGTTTCCCCACGTTCGTCACATTCATAGCGTTTGTCGTCATGGTGAACTCGGAGGTGGAGCCTGTTCACATTTCTTATTAAAGTTTTAAATTACAGTTTTTGGGTGACAACGCTTCCTGATCCCTCTCACGTTAAAGGAATGATATTTAGTTTTTTAAACAGAATTATGCATCTTAAAACATGTCCCTGTGTTCTACATAAACTGTAAATGTTCTGTTTGGGTCAGAGTTCTTCATTAATTCAACTCCACAGGTCCATCTTCAACACTATTTCTGAGTAATGACACCAAAGAGGTGGTTTTGAGCGCTGGCCCTTTAAAAATGCAAATGAGCCACTTCATGCCCCGCCCCCCCAGGTTGTTGTCTGTGCTGCTCTGTCCTGTTAAACCATCAGCTCAAAGTTTGGACATATTTTCAGTTTTTACTACAACCACTGCTGCTGATAAACAATGAATGAATAAGGATGAATTACCTACTCAGAAGTCTCTCTTTATATAGGGTTTATTACACGTTAATGCAATGGGATAATGTTTAGATCAAGTCGAGTTCAGCTTCAGTGTCGTTTCTGCAGAAATGTCTGTTAGTGTCTATAAACAGACACAAGCTTCAGGACGGTACCGTTAGCCAGTAGACTGCAAAGGAGATTAGACAGACAGTGGAAATAGAACCGTGTTCAGTCATGCAATTAGAAGGAGTCCAACCGCAACCTGGGATTAAAAAAACGTGGTTTCATTATCTGATCTGCTGTGACTTTGATGAGTTACAGATTCCCCTTGACTCACACTCATCACTGAATCCACTGCTTTTACTGAAGTACTTAGTACAATAGTAATAGTAACTTATTACATTTCAATAGTAACTTATTATATTTCAATAGTAACTGTTATTACATTTGAATTGTAACTGTTATTAAATTTGAATAGCAATGTTATTACATTTCAATAGTAATGTTAATACATTTCAATAGTAACTTATTATATTTCAATAGTAACTGTTATTACATTTTAATAGTAATGTTATTATATAGATTTTTAAAGAAATTAAAAAACATATTTTGATATTATTTATTATGAATTTTTATATGTTTTTATGTTGTCTATTTTATCAATGTGCATTTTGTTTTTGTCCTTTAAAACATTCCCATCCTTTTAAATCCTAATCTGAATCTGAATCTGAATCTGACGTTTCTCAGACAGGTCGTTGTTTTTCTTTCTTTCTAACACTTCTCTGACTTCTTCCACTCTTTATTTTTTTTCTGTACAGAGTATGTCACTGCCAGGTTTGGAAACAAAGACCTGCAGAGTTACGCCGTCTTCTCATTGGACGACTCCCCCGGCGACGCTGTGACGGTGTCCATGTTCATCCGGACCCGGCAGCCCAGAGGCCTGATCCTCGTCCTGGCCAACAGCACCAGTCAGTACCTCCGCCTGTGGATGGAGGGAGGCAGGGTCAAAGTTCAGGTCAACAACTTTGAAACCCTGGTCGGCCGGGCTGTGGTCAACGACGGCCACTTCCACCTGGTGACGGTCAGACTGGAAGCGTCGTTGGCCTTTTTGTTCCAGTCGACCCAGAGCCAGGCCACCGTGCCTGTGAGGAACATCCAAGCCCATCAGGGGGATCAGGTCTTCCTCGGGGGTCTCCCAGATCCAAGGGCCTCGGCGTCGTTCGGGGGCTACTTTAAGGGATGCGTGCAGGACCTGAGGGTTAACACCAGACGGCTTCAGTTCTATCCCATAATTGCATCAGTGGACTCGTACCAGCTGATTGAAATGGTTAATGTGGAGCGTGGATGTAGCAGCGATAACGCCTGTGCTGTGAGTGATTTACACACCAGACCATAATAACCCAAAACTCATATTACAACGATCATGTGAAGAGGGAAACAGCTGATTTGTTCAGTTTATTAGAAAATGAACTTAAACTATTGAAGTCAAAAGAGCAAAAGAAAAAACAAGGAAAAACATGGATCACTGAACATCAATGTACTTAAATTAAAAATCTAGTTTGAACTGATTTAATTTCTTTTTTTTTTTCAACTTATTAATACTCACCTTACCATTAGTAATCACACTATTTTTTTATTTATTGATTTATCGATTAGTTTATTGATTCTTTCATTCATTCCTCTATTTATTTATTTATTTTTATTTAACCCATAAGGACCCAGTGTGACATTTAAGGCAATTTTTCCTCTATATTTAACCGTCCTTAAGTTTTTTATTACAAGTTATTATAATATTATCCTCTGTATTTTTCAATGTAAATCATATTTTTTCCAACATTTAATTTACTAATCATGTAGATGTTCATTAAAGCTCAAATTAAAGTTGATTACATTAAATCAACAACAGAGAAAAGTGAAGAAAAAGTGACTTTTTTCAGCAAAATCTATCATTAACTGAACATAAACCCATTTGTCATTGATCCAACTCCATGGGTTTTACTGGTGAATCAATGTTGTAGGAGATGACAGTGTTTCCATGGTAACTATGCAGCCTCTGAACGTCCAGTTGAGTCATATCTGATGACCGTGAAAAGATGAAAAACTGTATTTTACACTGTATTTTACGCTCTCTGAGTGCTTTTTTAGTTTTTATAGCTTTCTACACTTACAGTCAAGAAATCCACTTAAGAATCCGTGAACTTCCATCAGTACAGTTTGTAAAAGGTTGATGTAAACCGGCCCAGAACAGTCCAGAACAGTCCAGAACTGAGATCCTGTTACACACCGTTAACACCTGGTGGACTGACGCTTTGTTTCCTCCGTAGGTGAACCCCTGTCTCAATGACGGTGTGTGTTACTCCATGTGGGATGACTTCATCTGTAACTGCCCCCCCAACACCGCAGGACAGCGCTGCGAGGAGGTGAAATGGTGCGCGTTGTCGCCCTGTCCCACGTCGGCCGTCTGCCTGCCTCGCTCCCACGGCTTCGAATGTGAGTCTGCTGAGGTTTTTCATCAACAGAAACATTTTATAATAATAAATAATGCAATAATAACACAGTACTGAGGACACATTATTCTGTTGACTCAACAGTTATAACACTTATATTTATCTGGTTATTCATATTTGCTTGTTTATTTTCTATTTATTTTTCTTATTTTTATTTCGTGTGTGCTTTCCTATATTTGCTGCTGTAAACACTTGAATTTCTCCTGTGGGAGACTAATAAAGGATTATCTTATCTTATCTTATCTTAATAACAAGTGGTTCCAGGCACAACAAACCCCACCACTGGCACATATTGTAGTTTATTTTGACATCGATCCAGCTGACGTCAGCACATTAACTGCCTCTGTATTTGTGCAGTAAATTGTTTTTATAAACGTGTGAATTTTCACCCTTTAGATTCAAGATTCATGAAGTTTGTTGCCGTTTGTGCGTAACACATGGGAACTTTTGTGCGGTCGCTCATTAAAACAGAGACACAGAACAAGCATAAAATTCTATAAGAAGTTAAAAAGGTATGCACATACAGACAATATATAACATAAAACCTTATATAAAAAACATCCAATGAGAACTGTATAAAACACCCAGGAGACAATAAATAGAAAAATACAGTAAAATAGAATAAAATACAGTACACCATTACTTCATTCATACATTAGTACCATTACTTCATTCATACATTAGTACCATTACTTCATTACATTAATACCATTACTTCATCATTCATTACATTAGTACCATTACTTCATCATTCATTACATTAGTACCATTACTTCATAGTGCCTACCAAAGCAGGTCCACTCCCTGTTCATACACAGGTGGACCTTACAGACCTTGTAGACCACAAAAATAGTCACTTCCCCAATAAAGGATTGAACACGACTCATGCTTATACAGTTGCTATCACTGCATTACACTGAAATTACAGAGTTATAAATGACTTTTATTTTTTATATATATCTGTCTTCTTTGTAGAGGATTAGATACTAATTTGGAGAAAGTTAATATTCATGGATCATATCAAGTCACAGAAGATCTATGTGTCAAATCTGTGATGTTACATTTCATCGATATACAACCGTGATCTGATTAATAAAATATTGGAATTCACACATAAGATCAATATTTTAATTGCCTCCAATTCTATAACCACTGCTGCTGCCTCAACTTGTGTTATCTGCCTCCACGTCCACTCAGCCGCTCCTTTCTGATGTGGACTATTTTCCCCGTAAAGCTCGCCTCTTTTATTCTGAAACATGATTTATTACCAGTAAAAGAAAATACACATGAAAAACTCTGATAAAAGTTTTTGTATGAGAAGAATTACCCGTTTGGTATTTTCTGCTGTGTGGGCAGTTTGTGACCTCGGAAACAACAAATAAACAGGAAAAACCAGCTGTGTTTGTTAGGTCTATCACCTTCCGTCATCATAAGCATTCATCAGCAGTCTAGTCAGTCCAACACTAAACTCAGCCAGTGTATCGAAGAAAAGGCTTGTCAGAAAAAAAAAAAAAAAAATGCAGTGTAATCAGCCACAGTCTCTTATCAATGGCGGTGACACATTGATAACAGATTTTTAGTGTGTGTCTCTTCACTGTGAGTAGGTGAGATTGACAAGTGCAGCCTCGAGGTTGGAGCTACAGTTTTGCATTATTGTAGACAGCAGAGAAAAAGAAGTCTCTGCAGGCTTTCCTCTTGTCACACTATGTGAGCAGCAGAGCTTTACTGATTTTAAGCTCCTTGAGCTAAAAAGAAAAGGGACAAAAAAAAAGGAACATTAATAAAGAAACTCCCCTAAATCCAGGATTGTAAAGGATGATCCTCCCCTCAAAGAATGCATCGTTCAATCTAAGATATCAGTGGTTCGACTAAAACTGATACTCAGCATAAGCGGAAGGCTGAACTACATCAGTGTCAGTCCCATCCGCTTTTACTGGCATTTCCTGTGCATTACCTTGTTATCAGGATGCAGGCATCATGTTACTAACTGGCAGTGCATGCACTTACTAAAGTGTTTGTCTGGTTTTTATGTTCCTTCAGCCTTAGTATTCAGCTCTGAAACTGTTATTCTGAAATGCAATACCGCTATTTGCATAAGACATGAGACAATGCATAAGGAGCTACGGGTTTGTGAAATCAGAATGAGGAGCCGTCATGTGAGACCTTTTAACAGGTTTGTGGTGCACAGTGTGTTTTGCATAATAAATCGTTCGAACTAATAAGGTGTAAAAACAGTTATGTGTTGTTTCTGATTCATCCTGCCTCATCCTAACACGATTATTTGATTATTGTGCTTATTTAGTGAAGCTGTTCTTTAACAAATGCATTTACTGCGTCGCTAATCAACACTACAGTGACACAAGTAGGATGTGTTGTTTTGCACTTCAACTTATTTGTAATTTTATACAACAGAACAAACACGATTGCCTAAGGGATGCTGCCAAAGCACATAGGTACTGTTCACTCCTCCACGGTGAATAGGAATTTAAGTGGCTTCATCATCATCATGAGTATTTGACAGTAATATCCAGCAGATGTGACAGTATTACTCCTTCTGTTCGTCAACGGCTTGTGAATCACGGGTCCGTCTGACGAGGTTCATTCATTTCCCTGACACGTAACACGTAGGTGTGCTCTCATCTTGAGCTGTTTGTTTCTGTGTCACTGTCATCGGTCGTCAGAGCAGGAGGGAAGTGGTTTGTCTGCTTCGAGGACTCATGATTGTAATGAAACAAAAGCAGCATGGGGGCCTTCCAGAGAGCTGACAAGCAGTGCGGTGAATTACTGGAGCACCTGCAGGCTGTTAAAGTGATATACTCCACCCAAGATGTACAGTATCTATAACTAAGTATGAAACACCGGAACACTGTGGACGTGACAGGTGGCTGTAAAAAGTTTGCTGTTTGCTTCCTCATGGAGAACAGAGGCAGTCGTCAGCAAGTATCCACAGTGTGTAATAGATTACTAGTTTATCCATCTTCTGAACCACTTTGTTGTCAAGAAAAGTTGTGGGGGAGCTGCAGCCTATCCCAGCTCCCTGTGGGCAGAGGTGGGGTACACCCTGGATTTGCCACCGGTTCATTGCAGAGGTGAACAACCAACCATGCACATATTCACACCCATGGGCAATTTAGATCAACCAAGTAACCAATCAGTGCGTGGATGATGGATGATGGGAGGAGCTGGTAGACCTGGAGAGAACGCAGATGTTGGAGTGAATCAAATCACTGTCAGAATCAAACCCAGGACCTTCTTGCTTTGAGACATCAGTGTTAACCACTGTGCCGCCTTTTATATGAATGTTTCTTTCAGCTTTTCCCTTCAGGAGTCACCACAGCGAATCACATTCACATGTTGATTTGTCACAGGTTTATATGTCGGATGCCCTTCCTGACACAACCTTCTATATTTCTCCGGGCTTGGGACTGGCACAATGAGACACTGCCCCCTTGTGGCTACAGGTATAGGGGATGTATAACCTAATGGACCTTTCCCAAGGGGCCACCTGGGTCTCGAACTGGCAATGTTCCGCACCAAAACCAGTGGCGTTAACCACTAAGCTGCCCAGTTGCTACCGCCTTTTATATATATACAGTGTATAAATATTAGTGCTGTCAAATGCTTACATTTTTTTTATCAGGTTAATCACAGGGTTGCTGTGGATTCGTTTTGATTAATCACGATTAAATGTCATTTATTTTTAATCTATATTAATCACATTTAATTTTGCATGAGCAAACTCAAGAAAGAAGGGAATATATGTACTTGTTTGTCACAAGTTGAGCAACATTTTCACTAAAGTGCTAGTATGTTTCGCATTAATGTGGTATTTTAACCTGGAAGTGCTTTGGTAAAAAGAAAACTCCTTCTTGCAGAGTAGGCATGGTACTTTATGTTGGCCGACTGTTCTGTCTTTTGTACTCATATTTCCATCCAGATGTGCTGTTTAATGTCTTTCATTTTTATGGGTTGGGTTAAGTTGACCAATTAACCAATTAGTGCATGTCTTTGGACTGTGGGAGGAAACCATAGAACCTGCAGAGAACCCACAACAACACAAGGAGAACATGCAAACTCCACACAGAAAGGTCCCCCCAAAGAATGGCGTCCAGTACCTTCTTGCTTTATAAGGCGTTAAAACATAAAGACAAACTTCTACTTACAGCACCCACATCATCATCTGTCCATGTGTGTACCATTTACAATACTCATATCTTTGCAAATTAAAAACACACAATTCAATGTCAAACTAACTTTATTATTCTCCCAGACATCTACTGTGCTTTGGTGATGTGTGGCTTTAATGATCTGTTACTGAGCTGCAACACAAACATGTAGTGTGTCCCTGACCCGACATGTTTCTTCCCTTTTTGTTTCCTACACTCTATAAGTACAGTAACCCTACAGTCACCTCCAAGTACCCATCATGAGAAGCACACACAGTAAACAGCACATGGCAGCTTCATTATATTTCGCCCAGAGCTGCAGATACTTAAAACTCTTATTTAGCCGAAAAGTGGCCTTGGGTAATTTTGTGCCAAATTAGTGGAAACATTATTAAACAGATACAAGTGGGAATCAGTGTGTGCTGTATCAACACAACAACAACAACTGTAAAAATATAATCTGTATCGCTGAACAAATATGTTGATTTTTGATGATGAAAAGCAGAATATGTCACACTTAACCAAACTTAACCAAGTGTTTTAATTACAAATCAGACATGAAATCACTTTTCTTTGTATAAAAATGGTCTTTTAATTATTTTGGAGTTTATGTGTAGGGATATTAGTGAGTATGATAGTTTGAAAAACAACTCAAAAGTTTAGATTAAAGTCTTAAACTGCAAGAAAATAACTGTAGTAAAAATGTGGGGAAAGTTCTAAAATGATGGTCATTGTAGTTTGGCTGAGGTGTTTGTGTGTTGGGAAACTGGGGTTTGCTTCTCTCAGCAGATCATTTTTTAAGGTTTTCACTTTTTATGGGTTTGGCAACAAAATTCCTGCACATCAGACAACTGACACACACCTTCTCCCATCCCTGCCATGACCTTCCTTCTCACAACCTCCCAGGTTATCAGATACACTGGGAAAATATGTTTCAGGGCTTCCTCGGAAGGCAAAGTCAACAGTGTGTCATTAAACATACTGATCTGTGTAGAGCTCTAAAACAAATCTCTGAATCTAAGTTGGGTGCACTAGCACTTTACTAAAACTTAACAAAAGTGGGAAAAGTGAAAATAAACTTCTTATTTAGTGATACGAACCACAGTGTCCTGCACATAACCCAGTCAGTCGGAATGTGCAGCCCTGTATCTACTACAATTTTCTATTTTACAGTTTTGTTTTTGCATCTATAATGGTGTTGTAGAAGACCCTGTACGGATTTTATATATATATAATATGTATAATGATAATATAATTACCTCCGCCAACAAGGTTATATTTTTGCCGGCATTTGTTTGTTTGTCTGTTAGCAACATAACTCAAAATATTATGGACAGATTTTGATGAAATTTTCAGGATTTGTTGGCAATGGCACAAGGAAGAAATGATTAACTTTTGGGGGTG
>JAPSES010095835.1:8822-20601 GCA_029822895.1 Maxillicosta whitleyi | reverse complement strand
GGTGCAGAGCTTGTCAAAGGGAGAGATCTCACATCATAGGTTCGATCCCTCCCTTTGACTTCTTCTGACACTTTATTTTTGTCTCAGGTATCGACATTTATTTGACATTTTGAAAGCGTACATCCCTCATTAACCCCCTCCCCCGAGGCGTACGTTTTGTACGCTCTTGAAAATGTTGAAAAAAATGTCTGACCGCTTAAACAAAGCATTTTTATTACAGTTTGTTCCCAATATTTAGTCCAATCACCACTGGAACTTGAACTCTAAATTCTAATCAGTTCAAAATCCCCAGTTATCCACTTCTATTTAAAAGCTAAATATTTGTGTTTTTTTTGTGTGTTTTTTTTTATCTAACTGTCCTCTTCTTTGATCTTTATAAAATGTCAGTAGAGACGGCACCTGCACGTACCTGGGTCTGCTCACTGAAGTTAAGGAACGGCTGCTGCTGTTGCATCAGTAGATTATTGGGACCCAGACCCGAGGTCATTTGGCCCGACAGTAACGACTCCTTGGCGGTCTTCAGACCCTGCGCGGCTCCGGCGCCCACATGACCCTGGTAGAAACACTGGGTTTTGGAGGGGATGTAGGCGTCGGCGTGGGTCTGTTTCTGACACGACGACTGGGGCATACTCTGACTCAGCTGGATTCCGTTCACAGGGGCCGAGGCCGAGCTGCTCCTGAACATGCAGCTGCTAGAGGACGCCATCGCTGGAAGCGCCGTGTCCCGCTGAACAGGAAACAGGACTTCTGCGGTCTCTGGAGTCCTGAACCTGAACCCGTTCAAACCGATCTGGGGTGCGACCGCTCCAGGAAGAGGATTCTGTTGTAACCCGGACATCTGGTTGAGGCACGCACCCATTTGTTGATGTCCAATGGAAATCAGCTTTTGTTGCTGCTGCTTCAGAGGCCAGGACCGTTTATGTGGGTCACTGCTGTGGGTCTGAAGTGAAAAGTGTCCCGGTAAGGAGCCGGCCGAAGACGGACCTGCTGCAAAACCGGCTTCGTTTGAAATATTTTGGTTGTACGACTGAACAAAAGCATCAGCCTGGTTCGCTGTAGCAACAGAGGAGTTCCATTGGTTGCCCTGGAAACTAAACCCAGGATTTGTCCGTCCTTCTGCACTTTGGTTCTGGAGGCCGACCGGAGGTGTGGGCATTCCCACCTGGGGTTGGTTCTGAAAAAGTTGATTGGTTGATGTTTGAGGAACTGAGAAGGCCGCGTGGTTGTTGTGGTTGACAGGGACTGGTACGCCCCTGAACTGGTCCTGAGTCAGACCACAGGAGCCACCCATGGAAGGCCTGAAGACCCCCTGTGGGGTGTCAGTGGTGCCCACTACACTGTGGAGTCCAGCTGACGGGGGGCCCATGTGCTTGAGCGCTGGACTATTTAACCCAGAAGAACCCAACTGAGGAAGATCCATGTGGGTCAGTTTGACCGTCCCCAGGCCTGGAGCCGGTTGGCCCGCCTCCATCTGGTCTCTGCTCGTTGGAGTCTCAAAGTCCAGGGGCCAGCCAAAGTCCTGTACCCCGTCTAGGCTCTGGTTCTGAAGGTCCAGTGTGGAGAGGCAGAGCGGTACATTGTCCATCTGGTCTGGAAGCTTAAAGCCTCCTTCCTTCTGGAACTGCTCTTCTACAAAAGACAGGATGTCGTCGCTGAGGATGTTGTCCAGGTCGTCCGTTAAGTCGCTGCTGCTCATCTTCAACAGCGTACTTTCCCAACTCTTCAGCTCCTCGGGTCCGATGTCTAGGGTGGAGCTCAGACTGCTGTCCCCGAGGATCTGCTGCAAGGTCTCCATAATGTCTTGAATTGTGGACTCGGACTTGACCAGCCCCCCCGTGGCAGGTTTGGACCCGGGCAGGTGCCAGCTGTCCCCTGGAACACTGACGGTGGCGTGGGTGTCCTTGAAAGCGGCGTCGTTCATAGAGGTCAGGACGTTGTCGCTGTTGTGTTCGCAGTAGATGGACTGGTCCTGCCTCAGCATGCAGCCCAGTAAGGAGTCGGGGCTGACGGAGTAGCTGTCAATCTTTCTCTGTTTGGGGGCGGGGCATGAGTCTGTGGCATCAACAGCTGGGGTCATGTCGTACAGCATGGCCTCCCCCGTGGTGAAGCTGAACGGCAGCTGAAGTCGACGCAGACGCAGCTGCTCCTCCCCTTCTTCGTTTCTGTGAAAAAGCAGACAATGTTTTAGAAAACGACCAAAACCAATTAAAACTCAACTGTTAGTGTACGAGTCATTTGATGAGGGGGGGAAAAATGACGTCATTTGTTACTTTTTTACGTCTCTGTTCATCGAGATTAGATTTAGATTATATGAACTTTACTGTGTGGAAAATTAAGGCTCCAGTAGCAGCACAGGATGTATAAATATGAGAATTAGAACATAAAAAAGCCAAAAATAATTATGACAATAACTACAAAAACAGATATAATAAATAATAAAAAATATAATAATCATCATCATAACCTAGAAATGACAACTTCAAACTTTTCTTTATGTTTTAGTGTAAAAAAAAAGCTAAATTACATGAAAATATTTACATTTACAAACTATTTTTTCACCAAAAAATGTGAATAACAGATTCCCAATGGATCTAAAAAGACACAAACCATTAAGTAAAAGGCAGAATGGTGTTAAAATCGCAGATTTTCTTCAGACATTTTACGTTATTCACATTTTACTGTTAAAGGATAGTTTTAAATATAAATATTTTCTTAGTGCAATGTTATTTTTTATGCATTAGTCCAAAAAGAGGGAAAAAAGTACTTGTAATTATTTATATATTATGTTATTATTTTACTTGACACCTGAACTAAAATGAGTTAATTCACAAATTCATCATCGCATTGGTCCCCTCAGTGGGCCGGTTTTAGCCCCTGGACCACATGTTTGACACCCCTGCTCTAAGACAAAGAGACATTATTTCTATGTTCAACACATCGTGCTTTTCCACTGGTCTAAATGAAGAAAACCGCTGTAAATTTAATAATAGTGATGATATATTTAATAACCCAAGAGTTAGTACATAGTAGAGATGCAGCAGAATAGTTGTATGTCGGTTCTAGTGCCGTAAACTTACGTTAAAGCTCTCTGCCGGGCCACAATGAAGTCTGGTTTTCCTTGTTTAAAGACCAGCCGGGCACTGGCCTGGACCCAGATCCACGTCCTGCTTTTGGTCAACAGCCTGAAGACCGAGAAGCCGCTGTCGCCTGTTTTCATCACTGCAGTCACACACATACATACGTGTCCATTTAATGTCATCATTTAAGTAACTCCTCCAACATTAAATATCTGTTTACAGTCAGTGCAATCAGCTTTTAACCCTCAAAGGCCCAAACAGCCACTGAAAACCACAACTGATGTAAACTGTTTAACACCTGTTGACCCACAAATTCTATCAATACATGGAAATAATTGGTGTAAAATACAGTTTTTCATGCTCATCAAATATGACCCATTTCAGAGGCTCTGTAGTTGCCATGGAAACGCCATTAACTTCTACAACATTGATTCCCCAGTAAAACCCACATGGGTGGAAACACTGGGTTTATGTTCAGTTAATGACAGATTGGACTGAAAATGTCAGTTTTTCTTCAGTTTTCTCCGTTTTGATAAAATAACCTTTGAGTTTGCTCTGAGCTTTTACGAACATCTACATGATCAGTCAAATAAATACAGGAAAATACAGATGATAAAATTATAATAAATGGTCATCACTTGGAAACGGTTATTTGTAAATAAAAGTCACCACAATCAATACAGCGTGCAAAAATAATGATCAAAATTATCGAGAAAATGAACCAAATAAAACAAACAAATGAAAACAATAAACATAAAATGAAAAAAACAATAAAGAAAATGAACAAAAAAGTGGTGAAACGGTCACAAGACAACAAATAACCCATGTAAGTTTGATAAATGACAGCGGTTGTAGACGCTTGTTTGTATGTTCAGTTAATGATATACTGTATTTTGCTGACTAAAAAAATGCTGTTTCTTCAGTTTTCTGTTTTGATATAATAACCATTAAATTTATTCAAAGCTTTAATGAATATCTACATGACTAGTGAATTAAATATCAGAAAATATCTGATTATTAAGGAAAAATATACAAAATGCAGAGGATAGTTTTGTAATAAATATTCTATTCTGTTCTAAATATGAATAAAAAAACAGAGTGTATGTATAATTATAAAAAAAACTAACCAGTAAAATAGAAACATAAAATATAAAATTTAATGAAAAGTAAAATAAGAACAGAATTAAAAGTAGAATGACATAAAAAGGACCTAAAATATGAATAGACACAACACTTGTAATATGAACAGAATGTGTCTCTATGAAAGTCGATAAAAATAGTGCGTTCATATTTAAAGATGTCCACATGTGTGTCGTGTCATAAATCAGACTTACTTCTCAGGTGGTTGTCTGCACAGTACATCATGTCGGCTGCGTGGATGAAGTGGTATCCTGAGCCCTTGGTGCAGAGCTCGGTCTCAGTGTAACCAAGAACCACCTTCCCTCTGTAAAAAAAAACAAACAAAAACAAACAAACATGCTATGAATATACGCCTGTTGCTCCTGAATGAAAGTGGCTGCAGTGATTGGTCGATCCCCTCGAACTGGCCTGGTGTCGACGCCGGTGGGAGTGAAGTCCAGCTTGTGTTTGGTCTGGAACAGCAGCGTCTTGGCACGGATCTCCAGGATGGACGGCGGCTGCAGCGGCGTGGCGACGGCGAACAGAGCCAACTGAGCCGGAACCAGCGTCCCGTCCTCTGACACACAGTTCTGACCGTGGAGGAACTTGAGGCGTCCGTGGAAGTTCAGGGCCTGGACACCACCACGCAGGTGACAGACAGGACAGTACCGTCAGCGTGAATCTGTTTACGTTTACTGACTGTGATCGACACCAAACCTCATTTAACACAAAAACATGTTCAACGATTACAAATGTTTCCTTATTTTTGTGAATAAGGAACAGATACGGATAGGAATTCAGTGGTTCAGTTCCATTATCGATACTAATTACTATTACTTAGATTAGATGATACTGAGTTTAAATTAGATTCTTATGATATTATATACAGGTAGTCCTCTGGTTACGAACGAGTTCCTTTCTTACGCTGTCGACATAACCTGACTTTCAGCGAATTAACCCTTTAGTACCCCTAAATACCCCCTAAATCTCTAAACAACTATCCAAATACATGTATTATACTTCATATTAATGAAATAAAGTAAAAAATAAGATACTGTACTTACTGTACGTACAGTATACAGTACGTATGCACAGTAATGGCAGATGAGACTCCGGCGTCGTAAAGTTGAAATAACATAAGTCGGGTACGTCGTAACCCGAGGACTACCTGTATTATGTTATATTAATTTAGATTAGATTAGATTAGATTAGATCAGAACTTTATTGATCTGGGAAATTAAGGTTCCATTTGCACCATAACATCAAATGTTGACAGAAGAAGAATTATAAGATAATATTATTATAATTATGAGGCAAAAAAAACAAATACAAAAAAAAAAATTACTTTATAAACAGAAGCAAAAACAGGCAATTACAGGCACATTAGAAACACTAGTAATAAATAATAAAAGTAGCAATTGTACTACTATGACTATTACTACTACCACCTCTAATAATAATAATAATAATAACAATAATAATGGCCCTGGTGTCGTCTTTCCTGTTGAAATACAATCAGATTTTCGAGGCTTCTCAGCCAAATTTGCCTGATGACGTTCTCTACAAGTTTCAGTGTTACACTTGTTGAACATAAACTAGTTGTTGTTTAGTCAGTGTTTCCTTTGTAAGTGTGTATTACCAGGAAGCCAGAGGAGTTGTCCAAGAGGCAGCGGAAACGGCAGCAGAAGTTTCTCTCCAAGAAGGAGGAGTTTTCTGGTGGGATGAGCTGAGGGTCGTAGGCAATGACCTTGGTGCTGACATCAGCGGAGTTCTGCTCACCTGCAGACGGCACAGCCCAGTTAGTACTGTTTACAGGCTGGTAGACAACAGTAAGTCAGCTGTAGTAAATATAACCGAACACTAGTTAAAATAATTCTGTTGTGTTTGTGTGAGTCTAATTAGAGTCTGATTAGATCCGGTTCCAGGGCAGTTAAAACTCTATAATAGTGTTATGGACTGAACCTGATGGAACCACAGTGATTTTTTTTTTTTTACATCCACACTAAAACTCTGATTATAATCTAATCTATCAGATTATCAGCGATCATGTAAACAGTATAATCTGATTATGAGACATCAGATTAACACACCTGGATTTACCCCCAATACCTTCAAACCTTCTTCTCCTACATGATCTGTCACCAAATATAACAGCGCAGCATAGCGATATGACTGAAGTTTTGATCCTTAACCTTTACACATCAGCTGTAAAGTACATGGAGGGTGAATATGATCCCATAGTGAAGTGCTCTCACCAGGACTCTCTTCAGAGGCAATGTTTTGGCTGTTGGTGGGGTTGAGGGCGAAGTGAAGCTGTCTTCTGAACAGCGCGCGGTCATCGGTGTGGATCAACTCAAACACACTCTGATGGACGACGTCCGACTGTGGACAAAACGACAGAAGCAGGGACACAGATTAGTACCTTTCATCTGTAAATACGTGTTCTTTATCTGTGTTTATATAAAAAAAAACTTTTTCCATTTTAAATTTATGTATAATGTGTTGAAATGTTATTAGAAATGTATGTTAATCAACTTAATATATATAACATGAAACAAATATGTGTTGTGTGTTGATGTGTTAATGTGTGTGCATATGTGCTTTATATGTGTGTACATATGTTATGCGTGTGTGTGTGTGTGTAAATATGTTGTGTATCTATGTTACTGTGTGTGCATATATGTGTATATATGTGTGTATATCTACATGCATATATGTGTTGTGTATCCGTGTTACTGTGTGTGTAGATGTACATGTATATATATGTGTGTATATGTACATGTGTATATATATATGTGTGTGTGTGTGTGTGAATATGTGTTGTGTATCCATGTTACTGTGTGTGCATATGTACTGTATATATATGTGTGCGTATATGTACATGTGTATAAATGTGTGTGTGTAAATATGTGTTGTGTATCTGTGTTACTGTGTGTGCATATGTACTGTATATATGTGTGTATATGTACATGTATGTGTGTGTGTGTGTCTGTGTGTGCAAATATGTGTTGTGTATCTATGTTACTGTGTGTGTATATGTACTATATATGTGTGTGCATATGTACATGTATATATGTGTGTGTGTAAATATGTGTTGTGTATCTGTTACTGTGTGTGTATATGTGCTGTATATATGTGTGTATATGTACATGTATATATGTGTGTGTGTGTAAATATGTGTTGTGTATCTGTGTTACTGTGTGTATATGTGCTGTATATATGTGTGTATATGTACATGTATATGTGTGTGTGTGTGTGTGTACATTTGTGTTGTGTACCTGTGTTACTGTGTGTGCATATGTGCTGTGTATGTGTGTGTATGTATATATGTGTGCGTGTGTGTGTGTGTGTAAATATATGTTGTGTACCTGTGTTACTGTGTGTGCATATGTGCTGTATATGTGTGTGTATGTATATATGTGTGTGTGTACATATGTGTTGTGTATCTGTGTTACTGTGTGTGTGCATATGTGCTGTACACATGTTGTCCCAGATGTTATAGACACAGGGTAGTTTGTGGCTCTGCTCCAGTTCTGTCCTCTTCTTGTTTGTGTGAATGTTTTGTTGGCAGTCTGCGTTCAACACCGATGGTGCCAGTGTAAACACAGTGTGAACACAGTGTGAACAATGCCCTTAGCCCTGATAGAGTGGACCAGTGCCACCGACGTACGGCTGAAAACACAGACGCCGTTGTACTGAAGAGTGAACCACACCTCTGCCTCTGTTACTCAACCGTTCAAACAGCATCGACACAAAACCCTCCTTTGTTAATTGTGCTTAAACACCTGATTGAATACAAAGGACCCTGACGTTAGGAGTTATGAGCACCACAAACATGAAATTTAGCTTCTTACCTCTACAGACTAAGAACTGAAAGATGCTGGTGTTTTGGCTTTAGATTAAAAAAAACATTCACATATTGACCCTCATGTCACCTCACCTTGGACAAAACATGCATGACAAGTAACTTTCAGATCCTGATTGAACTGTGACATCATCAGACATGACGCAACGACAATTTAATAGATTCAGCAGGTTTAGTGAAGTCAATAAAGGTTGTAATAAAGTAAAACAGGGCTGCCAAAGTCATTCTAGTTCAGGTTCAACATTCAGACCAATATGATACAAAGTAAAATTACATTATGAAAATATTTACATCTACACACTGTCCATTGAAAAATGTGAATAGCATGAAAAAAGAAAAGTTATACATTTTAACAATATTCTATTTTCATTCAATTTTACATTTTCACATTAAAAAAAAAAAAACGAGGAAAAAATTGTAGTTGCCACCATTTACAGGTTATTATGCTTTTATTTTAATAATCTGATCAACTTAGGTTCATATTGGTCTAAATGTGGAACCTCAGTTTGACAGTAGACAAACACAACGCTGTTTTATTCCAGTGATTTGAAGAAGCTGCACATGTGTCTGGGTCGTCATCGCTGATTCGAAGTTTGCGATGTTCTTACCTGGTGAAACCCGAGGAACTCCTGGATGGTGGGGGATGTGTAGAAGATGTAACCCTCAGCTGTCACCACCAGCACGAAGCCGTTCAAAGCCTGCACAGTAAACACAGCCTTCAGACAGCAGATGAGGGCAGAGCTCCACGGAGCCTTCAAAGCCTCTCACAAACTAGGGATGGGAACCCACAACCAAGTCTGGGACAGAATCAGTTCCCAGAAGTTCCGTTCCTTGGAGTGGTTCTGCTTGTTTTACCCATGAAGACCCAAACACCCACAAAATCATTTACTGATATGAGAAGTTTAATACATGTTGATCCATGTAAATAATTGGTGTAAAATACAGTTTATCATGTGTTCATGGTCATCAGATACATGACCCATTTTCAGAGGCTGGTAGTTACCATGGAAACACCATCATCTTCTACAACATTCATCAGTTAAACTGATGGAGTTGGATCAGTAACAGTGGATGGACACACTGGGTTTATGTTCAGTTAATGATATACTTTACTGAAAAAGTAACTTTTTCCTAATTTTTCTTTGTTTAATTTGAGCTTTTATGTACATCAATCATGATCAGTAAATTAAATGTAGAAAAATAATATTTTCACTTAAAAATGCAAAATAGTGACTCTATTTGTAGAAATAACTTGTGATAAATCACTTAAGAAAAGTAGCACCAGGTTTTTACGGGTTAATAATTCTACTTATCAGTTCCAAAGTGTCAATCTGCTTTTTATTATTGTTCATGAATAATCTCCATGACGACCAGGCTCTGTTTTCATTACAGCCCTGGTGACTTTTCATTTTATTCCCTAACTTTTTCACCTCAGGACCCAAACTCACAAAAATACATCATGAATTCCAACAGATCTACATTTATCTACACTGAAACCTCCACCGTAAAACTGTCTCTTTAACTCTTTTACATTATTTTCATCCTTAACCTCATTTCTGTCATTACATCGTTTGTCTTTTTTTACATCTGATGCCTCTTCTTTTCGTTTCAGGTTTCTTTGTTGAGCTAAATATTTATTAACCTTTCTGTCTTTATTCATCAGGATTGAATTCACGTGTCATATTAATTGTGTCATATTGAAGCCTCACCTGAAGCAGCAGATCTCCCTCTGAGAAGCTGATGCCGTCTATGGATGTCACCTGATTGGAGGAGGCTGTAGGGGCGGAGCCTGTGGGGCAGGAAGTTATGGCGTTGGGAACATTGGACCCGAACATCAGGCTCCGTTCGCTGCTCCAGCTGAGGCCGTTCTGACCCTTCTTCATGGTGGCTAGAGGGATGGAACAAAGAGAGACGTCTTTTTTTACATTTCTAGTTTGTTTGGAATAAGTAACAAGAGGAAAACAACTTCACAAAACAGACGTGATCTGAGGAAAAACAATGTAAAAGCTTTAAACTATGAATCTACCGTTAAGATTCCAGGTTAAATATTATGATGTGAGGTTTGATTGATGACAGACTAAAAGTTCCTTTCTTATAGTTTATTTGAAAGCTGGTAGTTTTTCATTTTTACTGCAGTCATGAAATGGAACTGGAACTCTGTTTACAGTGCCACATAATCAATTGGAAAAAATGCACTTTTGTAAAAACTAGAAGAAAAAACTTGTTTTCTTGCAGAATGCAATAATAATAATAATAATAATAGTGTTTTCAACTGTGCAACTCTGCCAGATCTCCAAATAAGTGGTGAAAGGAGAAGTTTAAAGTAAGAAAAGCAGAAACAGAACATTTGTGTCTTTTTTTTTTTAATCAGGGTGGAGCTGCCTGATGTTTCCTGCCATCTTACAACACTGTCACTCAGTCCTTCATCCTCTTCCTCTTCCTCCTGTAGCACTTATTAAGCAGCTCTTATCACCCAGAGCAGCAGAAAAACAAGTACAGAAAAACAACAGCTCTTAAAATATCCCATGAGAGAGGAAGCAGGTGGGTTTTTGAGGAGAAAACCGATGAAATGATGATAGCACAGATGCACATAGCCCTGTTTGAATCATCCCCGATAATTAGTGTTACAGTTTTGTTACTGGGCATTTTATTTTGAAAATATCCTGTGCGTGTGTCCGACTTCTGTCCATCTCATGTGTTCTAAGCAGCTTGATACGGCTTCCAGTAGACATGAAGCGCCAAGCTCTTCTGGAACGCTGAGCTTCTGGAACACTACACCAAAGAACCAGGAACTGAAAGCCAAGCCCAGTAATTATTATGTTTATTATATTTATAACAGCGGCAGCCCAGTGGAGCAGTGGTTTGTACACAGCAACATGGTCATGGATTCCATTCCAAGGTACTCTGGCTTCTTCCCACTGTCCAACGGCGCAAAACTAAGTAGGTTACTCTCACTAAATGACCTGTAGATGTGAATGGGAGTGTGAATGGTTGTTGGTCTGTATATTTGAGTCCTCTGATAAACTCACTCACACGTGGGTAAAAGAACTCCAGGTCATCTATGTGGTTTGAGCTTCACTGAAAAGTGCCTGGGAATGTTTTCAAATCAGGCAGGTCATTAAAAGTCACCAACTTTACATCCAGGTAAATTTCAAATAGGTTCAATTAGGACTAGACTCTTCTGGGCATATTTACTGAATAAGCTCTTTACACTTAAAACATTAACAAAAAGTCAACATTTCTATACCGGCCATTTTTTTTGACCAGGCAGCAACACATTCGCATGTTGATTTATCACAGATTTTTAGGTCGGATGCCCTTCCTGACACAACCCTCTGTATTTATCCAGGCTTGGGACCGGCACAATTAGACACTGCCCCCTTGTGGTGACAGGTATAGGTGTGTATAGCGTAAAGGACCTTTCCCAAGGGTCCACCTGGGTCTCGAACCGGCAATCTTCCACACCAAAGCCAGTGGTGTAAACCAAACATTGTACTCGGCTAAAGGACTTCAGAGTTTCTCTTCTTTTTCTCTGTTTTCCAAACATTCCAAACACAAAACTGAAACCACTAGAAATGGAATTAAAAAGTTTGCGTACGACACTGGATGAAACATGAGGATGAATCCAAGTGTGTTCCACTGGTCACTGTTGTTCAACACACAGCCCCGCCCCCAAGGGAATCTGTTCCTACCCTGCTCCTCAGAACAATTATCTCCA
>JAPSES010095821.1:0-20602 GCA_029822895.1 Maxillicosta whitleyi | reverse complement strand
ATTGCCAACAAATCCTGAAAATTTCATCAAAATCCGTCCATAACTTTTTGAGTTATGTTGCACACAGACAAACAGACGGACAAACGCCGGCAAAAACATAACCTCCTCGGCGGAGGTGACAAAAAGAAGAAGAAGAAAAAAAGTATTTAATTCCTCAGGAGAGCAGTTGTCCTTATCATAGGATTGTTTACTTGAACACATTGTACCGGGGACAGAAAAAACACTTGGGTCGTCACATGACACCAACATGTAACACAAAGCGCTTCTGATTGAACGGCCTTCCTGTGTTTTCACATTTATTACACCTCTTTCTTCTGCTTCAGATCTTCTTTTCTTACCTTAAAACTAAGTATATAAATTATGACTTTGCATATGTACTGTTGATCCTCTTTCCTTTCGTGCTAACTACTTCAGTTTCTCTTCATCTACATGTAAGTGGTCTAATATCTGGGCCAGTGCAGCTGTTTTTATTACAAAGTGGTGTTGTACAATGAGGCTTTATTTGAGCTTTTGCTGTATCTGACACTTTGAGCCCTCCTTGAAAATTTTATTCTATATCCGACGGGTCTATACTTTGTACCTTCAATAAATTCAGATTCACTTCATATAAAATGTACAACATTTAGCCTTTGTCGTCCCTCAAAGCAGATATTTATGGTCCTTACGTCTCGTCTGTAATGTGTGTGATGTATTGCTTTGTGCTTGTATCACATTGTCCTGGGAATTCAGGGTTATACGAGATGTTCTCCTCGACCTCCAACAAGTCCTCCTGTCATTCTGTAGCTGAAGGTCAGGAAAAGAAGACTTCTGCGTTTAATTTTACCTTCGATAAACTGTGCCACGAGCCATTAGAGAGGGTTTATGTCAAGGACGTAAGTAGTGAAGTGCAAGTATCTGGAATCACAGACCATCTCTGTGGAGCTGTTAGCAGCACACCTCCTGTTCCTGTGTAAAATGCAGTAAAACATGTACTCTGTAGCCCCCACACATAGGAAAAAAAAATGCATGGAAACTTATCATTTACAGACACGTGATGGAGAACGTTCTAGACCAGGGGTGTCAAACTCATGTTGGTTCAGGGGCCACATACAGTACAGTCCAATACGACTTGAAATGGACCGGATCATTAAAATAATAACGTAATAATATATAAATGATATCAGATCCACAGTCATACGAGTAATTTCTATGTTTTAGGGTGGGGAAAAAAATGTTTACTTCTACAAACTATCCTTTAAAAACATGAGAAAAAGAAATTTATTAAGAAAAAGGAGTTTTTACAATTTATGGCCCCAGTTCCTCATTTTTATTATAACATACAGAGCACAATGGATCTACAAATACACAAAATATTTAATAACAGATAGAATATTGGTACAATTGCAATTAATTCTCTTGAGACATTTCAGGTCTGTGTAAACATTTTTTTGTGAAATTTACCTTAAAAAAAAAAGAAAAAATTCTGGTTTTCATTATTTATAGTTTATTAAGATAAAGTTTTATTGTTCTGACCTAAAATTATTTCAACATCTTTGATCTGTATTGGTTTGTATTCTACTAATTCATCCTGCGGGCCAGATTGGACCCTTTGGTGGGCCGGTTTTGGCCCCCAGGCTGCATGTTTGACACCCCTGTTCTAGACTGTGATACTTAATGCTCTGACTTTAACATACATAACTCCAGAATTAAAATTAAATATTTATCTAAACCCACTTTTATTAGTATTTGGTTCATTTATTTGTGTATTTGGACCCTAATAGTTCATAAAGTTCAAATTGTAACCCCCCCCACCACCACCACCGGTGCGGCAAACCTATGTTTATATTAATTTTAACAAAAAAATATAGTGAATTTTTACAACCCGTTTTAATTCCTGCTTCATTTGTTATGTCTGTAAGTAGTTCGGTCATGACATTCGCACATATAAGTTTATTAGAAGTCTTTGTTTACAGTATTGTAAAAGAAGTCATCTACAGTAGGTTCTTTATAAGTCTGCATGTTTTACAGAACACCTGTAGGTGGTGCAAGAGGCTCCTCTGAGAGCAGCTCAAAAGGCCGAGGGAAACTGTCAGAGGTGTAGCTACTGGATACAAGGTGAACTTTGACCCCTACCTTCTTTGCCGTTCTTCTGGAAGCCGTTGGAAACGTCCTGACAGTGCACAGGGAAGGATTCGCCTCCCACCTCCCTGTAGATGTTGAACTCCTCCTCCAGAGTGGTGATGACTACAGACAGGTCTTTTTCTCTCACCTACATAAAAATGGACACAAAAAATAAATACAATCATACGTGTCAAAGGCTCTCTACAGGACGCATACATTTTCTGTATATATTTTCCACAGTGGGGTTCTTTACCATACATTGTCATATTGATCAAGAGTCTATTTTTAACCCTTAAAGACCCAGTGCTACTTTTGAGGCAGTTCCCAAATGAATTTTTCTCTATATTTAACCTGTCTTAAAATCGATTTATTGTAATATTATCTTCTTTATTTGACATTTTTTCAGTGAAAAGCAGGCGTTTTCCCACATTTAATTTATGAATAATGTAGATGTTCATAAAAGCTCAGATTAAAGTTGAGGCTTATTATATCAGAAACAGAAAAAACTGAAGAAAACTTTTTCAGCCAAGATATCAATAACTAAAACATCCACTGTCATTCATCAACCTCCATGTGTGTTACTGGTGAATCAGTGTAGTAGAAGTTAACCGTGTTTCCATGGTAACTACAGAGCCTGAATGTCCAAATGGTTCATATCTGATAACCATGAAAATGACAAATTGCATTTTTATACCGATTATTTGCGTGTATTGATAGGATTAGTGGATTTTTGCATCAGTAGATTATTTTTAGTTAATGGTGGATGTTTTGGGTCTTTATGGGTTAAAACTAAATTTCTACACATCAACCATCTCTATACTTGCTGACACAAAAGTCTGTCAATGTGTCGTCTACTTTTTGTCCACTTTACATTTTTAAATGTAAAGTGTCATCCAACTATTAAACCCCCGAGCACAGTTAGGGAGTAATTCTAAACTGAAACTGTTGAGTGGACAAAATGCAGACAATGTGGTTTCTTTGTCTGTCAGAGCTCTGTGGGAGTAAGGATCGGGGTTTGTGATTCTTTATCCGTTTAGAACACGGGTGTCAAACGTACTGGGCTAAAACTGGCCCGGCAAAGTGTTCAAACTTTACTCATAGGAGGAAGTTGTGAAGTGTAAAAATTACACTGAAGATATTAGCAATTAATGGTGTCAAAATCACTTTAGTCCAGTTCCACATACAGATTAATTTGATCTCAAGTCTAGTCAGAACAGTTAAATACTCTCATAATAACCAACAAAAAATGACAACTACACATTTTCTCATTGTTTTAGTGTAAAAAAAAGAAAAAGAAAAAAGGTCGAATGTCAATGTTTATATTTACAAACTATACTTTCAAATGAAACAAATATGAACAACATACAATGTCCTAAAAGAATTAAGACTAGATTAACATCACGTTGGTAATGCACGTTTTTGTTCTTGCTTAATTTCATTTTTTTTCTTCATTTTGTTCATGTTTCTCAATTTTTTGTACAATTTTTCCTCTTGTTATTCTTTATTTTGTTCATATTTCTGTTAATTGTGTTCATGTTTTCTCAAAATGACTAAAAGCTTTGTGTATTTGTACATAAACAGAGAAAGAAAATAAATAAATAAATAAATATTATAATATAAGTAAATATTTTCATCATGTAACTGTATTTCTTTCATTCTTAAAACAGAGAAAAATAAGGATTTTATATTATTGAGTTGTTATTATTCAATTTTTATGCTCTTTTATTTGACTTCAGATCACATCGGACTGAATATGGCCCCTGAATTAAAATGAGTTTGACAGCCATGAAAGGAACAGAGCTGAAAAAAAAAAAGCATCTCACCAGGATGAAATCAGTCTGGTAAGTGGAGAGCATAAAGACAGAGACGTGCTGCTGGGCCAACGGGGCGATGACTGACTTGGCGATTTTGGTGACGCCCACGGCCTGTGAGCTGCTGGAGGCGTTGCCATTGGAGACGACGTTGAGCCCCAACCAGATGGAGCCTTCCACCTGGAGGTGTTCAGAAGGCTTGAGCTCTGGATGAGGGTTGGAGTGGAAGACAGAAGTGTGTTCAGTGAGGCTGTGGCCGTGCGTGTGCAGTACACATGATGGTATGCTGTTGTGTAAACACTTAAAGTAAGCAGTGATTTACTCCTTTGAAAGTCAAATGTGAATGGAGCTCTGTTCAGGCCTGGCACTGATGCAAAGTTATTATCGTTAACAAAACCTAATGAAATGACAAAAACAACATTAGTAACTGAAATGAATAAAAATTATAATTAAAAGAAAATAAAGTGAAACAATATTGTGTGCTTACAAAATAAACTAAAACATTTAACTGATACAATACTGGATAAAATTCCCTTCATTTTTGTCTTTTGTCAGTGTCAGGGTTGATATGAAATTGATTTGTTTCGCTCGAGCAATTTTATCTGGCAGCACCATACGGCGCTTCACAGTCTGTTGCCTCTTGTCGTTTAGAGTCGGCTTCTCGTCCCTACTCTACCTGGTAATATGAAAACGAAAGTTCAGAGAAAGCAGCAGAGTCCTGTAAAGGATTTCTTTGAATATGACGGCGAAGATATAAGAAAAGATATGAAAGAAAAAAAAACTCTCAAACTGAAACTAAGCATTTAGAAGAAGAAAAAAACTATTAAAAACTAGCAAACCCACAAAAACTAATTAAAACCAAGTGAATTAGAGAAAAAAAAAAGGGCAATGAAAAAACTACAAATAAATAAACTACAATGAAAAATCCCAAACTATTCTAACCTTGATGCACTGGTCTCACTTAACATGTTTGCAAATACAAAGTCATTTCCATTAGACACTGTTGATGAACCACAAGCCGTCATATTTAACACTCTGCAAACGTTCCTTTGCAAATGCAGTGAATCACAAATAAAGAAACTTTCTGAAAAAGTGAAGATGGACAATGTTCTGCTGCCTTTTCACCTTTGTAAATGTTAGTTATGTGGCAAAGATATTAACCCTTTGAGACCTAAAACTATTCTTGTGGTGTCCTCTAAAAAGGATTTTATCTCCATAGTTAACCTTTTCTGAAAGATTTATCCCCTTTTATTATGTAGCAATAATAATAATAATAATAATAATATAAAAATAACTGAAAAAACTGATCAACTTTTAAGCCCCTACTAGCTAACAGATGAAACAACACATCTGGTTTAACATGCGCATTTCCTGCCCCCTTCTAAATAATAAGAGCCTTAATGGTTAGCTATAAAGTCATACTGTATAAAGTCAGACCAACCAAATTAAATACATCTAAAAATAATACAAAATGAACACAAAACCAAGTGCAAAACATAGGTAAACATATACCTGACACTCGAAATGATGGCATTAACACAGAAATATATTCCCCAAATACTGTAGAAAGAGCTTACTTTGCAGGTATGAAACTTGTATGTTGAGCTGACGGGAAAGTAATGTGATTAATTAAACCAAACCGTGAAAAAGACTCAGACAGGACTACCAGTCATGAGGCTCTGTTAGCAGTTAGGAGCAGTCATGTAATAAATAACAGAAAATGCACATAAGAGTAATGATTTCAGAAGCAATATAGGTGCAAGTTGTCTTGTCCAACCAATGCACTTGATCACAAGTTTATGTGACAATGAAAGCATCTTTAGGTTTGTACTAGTTTCACCTATGAGAAAGCTTAACGTGACGACATCCTGTTTCCTCTTTAGTATAATACACGCTTACTTTCTCTCGCCCAACCTCCTATCTCTTCTGCCACTCTGAAGTCCTAAAATGCCCCTGCTATTTATAACCCCCCAGTAACTTAAGTCAAACTTCTACCCAGGAGGAGTCCACAGTGCTTACTCCTCCTTAACGTACTCGGCTGCAAAGTGTGACCGGATGGACGTGTAATAAGGAATGCAATCTTACCTTGGCATGTAATTTGCTTTTTAGAGGAACCCTATAATTTGTCACTAAAGCAGCATATGCTGTTCGTCACCAATTTTTCATCAATTATGTAAAACCTGAGTCACAGCCGAAGTATCATGAATCCATTAGTCTTTCTGTGATTATACACCTAACTCACTTCCCTCACGGTGAGCAACTTTGAAGTGTTCTCCATCATGAGAAGTGTACACTGTCACAAATAAGTCAGTTTGTTTACGTACCAAACAGATGTGTCACTCTGGCCTTTTCAGAAATTTAGTTGCAAAGTGCATTGTGGGAAAGGGGAATTCCATGTTGCCGCAGTAGCAACAAAGACAGACACTGCTTCATTGCTTCTTGCTGCTGCGGCTGCATGGAATTCTGAAAAGGCCCGAGTGATGGTGTAGTTTGGGTTTGGTATGTAAACAAACCGACTGCTCATGATGGGGAACACTTCAAAGTTGTTCACTGTGAGGGAAGTGATTCAGGTGCGTAATCACAGAAAGACTAACAGATTCATGACACTTATGCCATCACTCTAGTTTTACAAATTTGAAGAAAAATTGGTGATGAACGTCATACACCGCTTTAAATAAATGACAGAGGTATTTGAACTTTCACTCATTTAAATTTTTGCATGGCGTTCAGTTTTGTTCAGTTTAAAGTGATTCTTTAATCCATAGTCTGCTTTATGACCTGTAGATGTTTGTTTTTTGCAGCCGCAGGGGAAAAAAATAAAAAAACAAAGAATAAAATCACATTTGTCGTATGTCTTCATTCAGTTAACAAAAATTTACAGCAAATATTATAATGTAAAAAAAAAACCCCAAAAAAAACCACTAAAATAAGTTGAGAAAAATTTATGAAAATGGTTCTGAGTGAAATCCACATACTGCGGTTTGTCAGTGAGTTACAGACATCTGATCATGCAATAAGCCTGCAAGGAGGAGTGGATGTGAATCACATTTCTTCCAGTCATTCCCAAAAACTGCAGTAAATGCTTTTTTTTGCATTATGCAATCATGCAACCTAAGCCCCAAGACACCTATTTGTTATTTATATAACCACAGCCAATAAAAGAATACCCACCTGGATTTAACCAAGCTAATGTGCAAGATCCTTCATTCAGATCCTATGTTTCAGCTACAACAAATGCTTCTCATTTCTTCCACATTTATCAGTCTGATACAGAGCAAAAAGACTGGACTATGTGTCAATGGGCAAAGGTCATGTGGTCTGATGAGTCCAGACTGACCCCATTCCAGAGGGATGGGTGCATCAGGGTAGAGAAGAGAGGTGGATGGATTGATTACCCATCATGCCTAGCGCCTATAGTACAAGCCTGTGGGGCAGTGTTATGATGTGGGGTTGGTTCAGTTGATCAGGTCTAAGATCTGTAACGTTCTGTGTCCATAAAATGACGTCAGTTGAACCCAGTGATGAGATCTGAACATTAATAAGATTTTTTTCTCCTGATGATACACACATATTCCAAGATGATAAAACCAGGATTCATCAGAATCAGATTGGGAAAAGAATAACTCAGTGTGACAGACGAACCCCACTGAGAATCTTCGTAATGTGATTGGGAAGAATTTACACGGTGCCCAGACTCTCCATCGTAAAAAAATATATACATTTCCTTGGATCGAAATAAATGCTACATTTACTGTGACATTGCATAAAGGATGCTGCAGCAAATACATCCTGTAATAAAAATTTAAGTCAGTTCAGCAAAGTAATGTGTACATAACTTTTTCTGGGCTATTTTACATTAGGTGAAAAAAAAATCTTATGATTCAACTCTGGTTACAACCTTGACAGTGAACTGTTCTTTTGACCAGACATCCCAGGCTTCCTTACCACCTACTGGGAGCACATAAGATATAGAGTTAAAAGTCAGAGTTCAAACAAAGTGTTTTGTTTTGTTTTTTTTTGCTTGTGCATGCTGATTCTGAGCCAAAATGCAAGGGCAGGACATTTCACTCAAAAAACAAGAGCAAAAAGGAAACTGGCAGCCACAAGGGAAACAGGTGTCTGACAAGGACAAACAAAAAGAGATGACAAGGTGATGATTTTAGGAGATATGTCCTCAAATGAGTCGGACATGATCCCCCTTTCATCTTCAAAGGAGGCTGCGATGTATCACAGTTCACTTAAAACATGACTGAATGAAGTCTACCTCCAGGAAGTCTTATTTTCTCATGTGCCTTTCAAAGCACCACTGTTCTGGGTAGGCATAATTTGTCAGACAGCCCCTTGTGGCTCCGCTACACCAGCTTTCACCTCTTAAAATAGGCACTCAGTAAGAAGGAGAGCAAAGGAGACGGAGCACCCACAGGCAATATATGCCTTTACCAGCATGTACAAGGTCTACATACAAATGTTTGGTTTGAGGAAAGGACTTGAAAATGGTCGCCGATTGTTAGATTGTCGACTGTGGCTCCAAAATTGAAGTCAGCCACAGAAGGATGCAGTCTAAATGTTTAATAATTAACCAAAAAGATATAAACACCATTCAATTATTGATCAGTATATTTAGAAAAAATTTAAAAAGGTTTAATATGCTCATATCTTTAATTTTGCATTGGAGTCCGAGTTGAGTTTGGAGTGGGTGAGGCCTTTAGAGTGTTTTCAGTTTGGGTGTTTTTCCCCCCTTTTTTTCCAGTTTGGGTAACCGGATCCATGCTCTACTTCTATACATTCACACCATTCCCAGAGATGTTGCATTCACAAACACCTACCGTGGCCCCTGCCTGAGAACGAGTATGTGTTACTGGGCCAAAACAGTATGTCACGATGTGGAAATAATTCTGTAGCTATCTAACAAACGTGGAAGTGACAAACCCTAACATCATCAACTGAGCTTGTATGAGTGTAGGTGAAGTTGATGTTTGTTGATATTAATTGATGTAGCTGTAGAGGAGCAGAACAGAAGCAGGAACAAAAAGGAAGATTTTGCACTGAAAGGCCATAAATCTGTTTACAGGCTGTTATCGTCAATATGGCAACCAAGAGCTAAGAAACCAAGTTGGCTTCGTTGTAACCTGTCCACATAATTTAACCTAAAAGGGGTCATATTTGCCGAGGTATTGTGACTTGTGTAGCGTTAATTTGACAAATTATGGTTGTGTAACCTACTGCATGAGTTCCACAAAGGGAGCACGGAAGGAAGGAAATAACATTAGAGGGGTACAACAACAGTCTTTGGCCGTCCCTATTCAGCCGTGGTTAGTTTTAACAATAGTTTTTCTGTACGCTCAGTGTGTTTGAGTAGTTTGAGCTTTAATAAAACCACACAGTGCATTAAATGATGGAACTGGGGGTCAAAGTACGCAATGATCCTAGAAAACTAATATGACATGACTGATGAAAGATACGCTTGTGGGTGTCTTACCTTTGAATCCCTCCTCGTCAAGGACGACCGTGTAGTTTTCTGGTGTCTCCGTCAGACTGAAAAACTTGCATCTGAAAGAGAAGTGGTAGAGATGAACAGAAGGCATGTGGTGTAATATTGAGAAGACATGAAAGGAAGCAGATAAGGATGTGAAGGATGGGGAAAGAGTGGGAAAACAGAGTTCATATTCATTTCCAACCAACAGAAAGGGTCTTATTTTCATAATGGAGTTGGTGGGAATTGTCTAAATGAGGTTCTGTGAACTCAGGAGGAGTTCAGAAAGGACTGTCACTCAATTAGCACCAACTGAAGTGAAGTACTATGCCAGAATAACTGCTTTGTCCACAGCAAATGATGGGTAACATTACAAACTAGGCCACTGCTTCACTTAGCCACTCTGCTGTATTCAAGAATAACTGTACGATGCAGAATTCCACACTTATAACCAACATCTCTGCAGCACAATCTGTAAAACCTACCTTCTTCTGACCTTCTAAAAAAAGAGCCATTTGGGTTAAATATTTTAACAGTACAGTTTTGCTCACTGTTACAGTCCTTAGGGGTTAAAAATTTACAAAGTGACAGAAAGATCATCGGCTCTCCTGGAATGTTTCTTTGTTTTTATAAGATGGTCACAGAGCCTTTAAATTCCTAGATTACCATCTACTAAACATTCTCCATTTGGAAAGCTATTCCTCAGGCTTTAGGCCAAGATCATTTGCTTTCAAAAGGCAGTTCTTCAGTTTGGCCACACTGTTGAGTTCTGTTGAATGTTGTCTTTGTGAAATGTTGAAAAGGGGGAGCGAGAGGAAAACAAAAAAGGGGGAAACATCTAGGATCACTTGAGGACAGAATTGAGCAGTGATGTACAATTCCCCCCCCCCCCTTTTTTTTTTTTTTTTTTAATCAAAAGGAGTGTTTGCAGCTAATAAATGTGAAAACAACTTTTGTTCTGCATCCAAGTTTTGTTGGTCTTTTGTAGTTTAACACTGAAAACATGTCAAGTGGAGCAGAACTAAAGAGTAATTTGGGTTGTAGACAGAGCGATGGTTGGTGTCTAAGTCAGGAGATGAACATTAGGTCAGTCTTAAACGAGTTAGTGTTTGTGGGACAGTAAATGCTAGATTATATTTTTATAGTAACAAAAAAACCCACATTACTATCAAGCCTTGTGCAGCAACAAAAATCTAATTAATTGAGATTTTTCTTTGATTATCAAACACAAACTCCAACAAAGGATTTCTTGCAATAGTTGAGGACAGAAAAATAGAAAGTAAAATGCTAAAGCTAGAGGTGTCACAGTTTTAGCTGATGAGTACATTTCTGGCATAAGCTTAATGAGAAGGAACACACAAAAAAAGAAGTCATTAAAAGCTGCAGTGCTTGATCATTTCTTTCCTAGCGTCATCAACATTTTGCAAAAAGCATATCGTCATTTGAGTGATCTGACACAAAATTTAAGAAGTGCACCCTTACCTGATAAAGTCATTCATTAATTATATTCATGCTTTATTTTTGGCCTGATAAGAGGGAGCTGCAGGAGGATGCGTTTTATCAAATCGTGGCATTTTTCCATCAGATTTCAGCTCAGAATGTATTTAACTAGTCAATGGACCAATGACATTTACCTGTTCATTTCTAAACTGTGTTGAAGCCACTAGTTTGGAACTTTGCCCTCAGTGTATAAGCTTTTATTTGGACAAAAAAGCAGAACTACAAGAGTCTAAGAGGTTTCATCTCTGACTCATCTAACATTGTGAAAGAATGTAATTTACTGTCTTGTTAATGGAAACCTTAAGCACAGCTACACTAGAGTATGTGGTTTTTTGTTTTTTTTGTTTTTTTTTTGGGGGGGGGGTGGATTATACACGTGTCATACAGACTTGCTCACTAAACCCCAACATGGCACATTTATAAGCCCCTACTTCTGTTTGACATGAAGTCTGAGTAATAGGGGTAAAATTTTGGACTGTGACGTCACCTGTTAGAGATTCCAAATAAAATGGATGAGATCGGAATGAACCCTAGCAAAAAAAATAAACCAAAAAGACCGACAGTATTTTTAGTATAGTAGTACATTTAGAAAAATGTTTGAAATAAGTCTATGGGAATCGGGGCTTTTTGGCGCCGAACTCAGGCCAACGGTGGTATTAAAACTTTATGATATTACAACAGTCTGAGGGCCTCAGCCCTTGTCTGCATGCTGCACCTTTAGAAGAGCACTAGTCAACAGGTGAATGAAGACGGGTAACATTGTTATCCAAAATAGTCATAGCTAGCCCAGACCTGTCACGAATATGTGATAGCTGTGCCAGACCAACCTAAAAACATGTGAAAAATGACTTTTACCCTGTGACAGCCTTACTGAGTAGTTCATTTTATGTTACAGAGAGACTACGAAGATTGCCGGCATGCAGCACCTTATGTTTTCACTGCTTTCTTAAAAAGGAAGTACTTCACATTCCTGTTTTCTTAAAATGTCACACTGGAAATAGACCTTCCTCCTCCCAAAATTATCAGTCAGCTGAGGCTATTATAGCCATCCCCTGAAAGGCCTGACTCGGCAAAAAGTAATCCCTGCCATGAGATGGGACAATCAGCCCACAGAGAGACAAAGAGAGAGAACAGTGTAGTACTAACTACCAGCTGTGAGAGCAGGCTGAGCCACGCATTGTGTTATAATACCCGCCTCATTTCCCATTGACCCCTTACCTTCCCCCCCTGCTCGCTGTTTCCTGCAGGTACTGTACGTTAAGGACCCGCTGGGAACAGGCAACAGGCAGGTGTGGAGGGTCGACGTTAAATGTGATGCGTTTTCTGAGAAGGAACCGACAGATCCATGACGTGTACTCTGTGTTTGATGCAGCAAAATGTGCTTGTTTGGTTTCCTGTTTGTCAAGTGTAGATAAGAGAGATACGCCTCACCTAAGCATCCGTTCAAATATGGCAAGTCAGAGGAAGACCGTTTACCTTTACTGACAATCACTGACATCACTGACAAAATATATCTCATAGGAACAATGACACAAAGAGGAATATTTTAATGCGGTGTATTGCAAGTCAAGTGGCCTGAAAAAACATGAGACTTCGACAGATGTGCTTTGCATTTGTTTTCATATTGTAGAAAATCTACTCAATGTCAAAAATAAGGGCATTTCCAGACAAGTAGGAGAGTGAAATGTGTATAGACATCTGTTATTTTTTTCCTCATCAATCAGAGTCTGTCAGGTGTGACCTGGATGCTACTGCTCTATTCCATGTCTCAACATCACTTTTCCATAACAGCAAAAAATTATATTGGGTGATCTGTGATTATATACAGTCTTTAGATTTGGACAAAGAGGAGAGAGCTGCAAAAGTAAGCTTGTGCATTTCGGAATTTTGGCATTTCCCCCCCATGATTACAGACACTACAACTTTAAGTGAGAACAATACCATTACTGGTCCACTTCTGTGCATGAACTTAAGTTTCATAAAGAACGACAACATAAAGATGAGGAGATGCAAAATAATTAGACGAGATACTGAGCCTGTTTACATGCGCATCAATACTACAATGTCTAGAGTTATCAGATTATTTAAAGTGACTGTATTTAGGATAATGGCAGGTACCTGAATAAGAAATTAGATTAACACACCTGGATTTCTCCCCAATACTGAGATGTCGTCCTGCATGTATACAGGTTAATCTGATTTATTTCATTGTTTTACGTCTGCCTCTGTCTAAACACGATTAAAATCAATCATAGCAAATAGAAATTTCGCATTCAAACATGAGCAGAAGACAATAACAGGAGATTTAATCCCACCATAATTACGTACGTACATATTCCAAAAGTAATCTGATAATAAACTGGACTCATCTAAACCAGGGTTTTTCGATTATCACATTTCTTAAGTGCATGCAAATATGTTAGATCTGATTATTACAAGTGTCTGCAGTTATCGCACTTTTATGGTCATGTAAACAGGCCCAGTGAAACAACAGGCAGCAAGGGAGCGTCTGAGGGAGGATGAAAACCAAGCACAGACTTTGGACTTTGATCCAGTTACACAAAGAAAATAGGTGGAAGTGACTGCGGATGAAAAAAGGGTGGTGGAGCTGTGGTGGTGGTGCATCAGCAACTGATGCTACAGCTGAGGAAACATGATAAGACCAAATCAAACTGATGTTGTGAGTGGTAGACGTAAGCCTGCAGCAATCTTAGCCCCATCACCTCCAGTGGACAACTGAGCCATACGCTACCTTTGCAGCTTCCTATGAACTGAACTTCAGCTTTCTCACGGGTTCCTATTTTCTCAGAACAATAGAAAAAAGGTTGTTTTTTTCCCTTGAAATTCATGCTCGTTAATATACATGGGACAGGGGGCATGGTTTTGTAAACTAGCAGAATGAGAGCCCCCACCTTGACAGATTACTGAGGCAGACAAGTGGAAAACTCCCCACTGGGTTTGTGCTTCAGCTGAGGCATTGTTCAGAATCATGCTCTCGTTAGTGAACCACAGAGGAGAAGAAAAGAGGACTGTGTGGAGCCCGCAGGCTGCATCCACTGTACCCATACAAAGGGTAGGAATAGACGCTCCTCAGACTAGTTCTGTAAGTTCTTCAGCTCTGCTACACTGTAAAAACAAAGTTCAAGTGATCAAAAAGCTTGGTTTGTGAGAAATTAATCTTCTCAGACATGTTTAATCACTAGAAAAGCAACCTGTGTTTCCAACCTGTGACGTTTCTGCAAAAATAAGATAAACGTAACCACTAACAAAGCTCTATAAAACTTCCTTTTGCAAATGTGGGGGTGGGTTCCAAACTCAGTTGTGGATCTGGTTTTATTGTCCAAACACAATCTATGACAAACTATGACACATGGACTCACTTTTTTAAGTCAAACAGAAGAGCAGCCTCATTCCACTGGTCTGTTCAGTTCTGTCTAAACCTGGACATGAAAATGTACTCACACATCAGTTTGACAGTGAGTAAAGTGAAAACTGTGGACCTCACCATGATTTGTATGAACCTCCAGGTAACACTAAATCTATCTCTAAGGTGATGAGCTGAAGAAACCCTGATGAATGAGGGCTGGGTAATATATCCAAGTAGTTTAATTCATTTAGGGTTTTGCTTCCTGAAAACTGTGAAAACTACCTAAAATAACAAACTGGAAGCTATTTATCTAGAGATTCTCAACAAACTTTAAAATGCAGTCTCTTTGTAGCCTATCGATTGTGAATATGTTTCTATGGAAATAGCTTTAGTGAAGACAGAATCATTCATTCATCTTCTGAAGGACTTTTTCCACCAAGAGGACTGTGGGGGTGCTGTCTATCCCAGGTGCTTTTCGGGCTGACATAAGAGATGGACAACCAATCACTCTCAAATTCACACCTACGGGCAATTTACATCTTTGGTTGGTGGGAAACCAGAATACTCACAGAGAACCTATGCTGACAGAAAAGTGCCCCCTGGGGACATTTTTTGACTGTATCATTGAGGTCACCAATGAGTTAAAACAACAGTTTGGATAACATCCCATTATAAACCACTTCATATTCCGGTGGCTAAAACAAATCTCGCTAAGCAAAATATGCTAAACGCATGCAATTGATATTCAAGAATATCTGGTGTCCTAGTAGCGTGGGTGATTTTGGAAGAGTAATTCACCTTCCTACAGTGTGGTAAAAGACTGGCTTCCAGAGGTGATTACCTGTTTAAAATTCTACTCAGGATTGCTTTTCTAAACACTTTGCAGCTCCCATTCTCCAGGAGTTTGTTCTCTAATGAATAGCAGGGGCCTGGAAGAGGGAGAGACGGTGAGACGGACCCAAGCAATCAGGCTTGTTTTGCTACCGATTGTTTTGAGTTGCCTCGAATTAAGTCTTCTCCACCACTCCCCATTGTGTGCTGCTGCTTGAGTTTGACCAGAGAAAATAAAAGCAACCCCCACCACAGAAAAAGAACAGGAAAAACTAAGCAAAAAAAAAAAAAAAAAAAAAGAACAACCACACACTGTATTATGATGACATAACCTCAATGCATGCGCGATAAGACTCTGAAAAGCAAACTAGCCCTGTTAATGCAAGGAAGTGGAGCTTGCATGGTGTTCTAGTACATTTACATATACTTTGTTTATTTCCAAACAGAGACTTGCACTGAGCATGAAAATAAAATAATATTTTATCAGATTTAGAAATCTGGAAATAATAATAATAATAATATTAGGCCTATTAATAATTAAAATAATACCCAGTTGGTTTCTGCTGCAGAAATACTGAAGATTTTCCTGTACATCTGCTCAAAGTGACAACTTATTTACTTAGCGTAGAGGTTTTTCAGATGGCGCTAGGTGTGATGACACATTGTACTTGGTATGAACTTGTCAGAACTTACTGTAGTCTTGCCCAATACACTGAGACTGAAGATGCAGCCAAGTGTGAACAAATATGAAGCATCTGACAAATGACTGAGACCCAGTGTAGCGCACTACTACTGTTAAATGTGTCACAGGTAGGGCATCTCCTGAGACTCACTTTCATCAGATTTCTTAGATATTTACCAAATATCCAGAAATGTTATGTCATTCTGAACCTCATGTAAACAACCACAGAGTAAACGTCATCTTCATCAGTGGGTCAGTAACAATGTTTATGTTTATGCCACCATCTACAAATACTGGTCTACTGATGGCATAATGCAATGTTACAGGCACATGTTGACAGGAAACCTGCTAGATTATGGGCTAGCACAGAGTTTCCCTTCACATTATAGACAAGAAGCTCCACCTCTTCCATTGTGCCTCATGAGACCTTACTTTGAAAAGCATCTCAATAGCAGTAAATTGGCAAGATACAAATCATTTTCCAATGCCATTTGAGTTGTGTCACCATTTAAGTATGTTTAGAAACTTGAAAGATAATTTTATGAGCCAAGAAAGATGCAGTTTGTGATAAAGACGCATCTAGTTTTGTATAACGCAGCTTAATGGACTGTATGCTTTGACTCACAAGATACACATCACCAACAACAAATCCCACAAGTTTGGCAAATTTTCCTTCAATCTTTGACAGTGAGATGTAAAAGTACTAAAAGATGAAAAATTATTCCAGTTTGGTCATGTTGAAGCTGCTGAGAGGTCTTCAGTGGCTCTGAACAAATCTAGGAAAAACACAATTATGAAGGGGTGTGGGGCCTAGTCTTTATATTTACATATTTTCACAGTCTGACTTGTAAAAAAAGTTTCAATAAATGTATAATTATTGATTATATGCATAAATGATGACATGGAGCACAATCAGAAGGAGAGGGACTTCAGCAAAGTACTAGGTACCAAAGAGTTTTTCACAATCCCTAAAGAATCAGGAAGTCTGGTGGAAAAAAAAAAAGAAACAAGGTTAACAAATTCTTGTTGAAATGTAGGTTGACTATTAAGGAGCAGATGTGTTGCGTCATTCTTGGAGCTAGTTTTTGAATATTACAGTAACAGAAGTTAAAAAAAAAAATAAAAAAAACAGGAACTAGGTTTGTTTAATAGCTCCTTAAGTCTAGGAAAAATATCCAGTAGGAGATCAGAGGTGGCTCCATTTTATTAGGCCTGATGTCATCTACCTGATGCAATATATGTAGGACATTACTGCACACACCAGCACTTGGATTATGAAATACAAAGAACACACTGAAGTGCAGCAAGTTGGTCTTTGTTCAGCGACAAGATGAATAGACCACTGCCAGAAAAAAAATTAAATAAATAAATTAAAAAAGGTAGTAGGTATACAACATAGGCCAACTTCTTAATGGGGTCAGTTCTATGTTCCTCTGTGCCTTTGTAGGGTTAGGGTTACAGAGACATTGGGGAACATTGGTACGAGGGAACATAGGTATATTCTCCTAAGTACTGGTGAACATAGGTACCAGGGAACATAGATACACTCCCCTTGACGCTGGAGACAAAGGTGTGCTCCCACTTGTACACAGTTGTTTACCTCTTACAATAACTATGAACCTTGGCTGTATAGACCAACCCTACGCCTGGTAAACCACTTGGACATCAGATATCACTGGACATCAGATATCGCCAAGCACAAAGGCCATGAAAAAAGGAAAATCCTGTGTGCCATCTGATCACAGCTCACGGTCTCGTGTGATGTGAGCAGCAGCCCAGCCGCTGTTCAGCCTTCACGCAGTTACCGAGGAGAAGCGGAAGACAGATGTTCAGCTTTACTCTTGGTCATGTATATGTGGGGCAGCCACAGCAATAAACAATTACATAACAATGGGAGGATATCCAGGGATTAAGGGAAAACAGGTTCTAATGCCAGTGTGAGATCTGGACAGCTTTGTGAGCCGGGTTCTGGCTTTGAGTCAACAGGGTCAAGTGTCAGGGTAGTGGGGGAGCAAGAGGGCCCCAAGAGGGGGAGCAACATCGGAGCCTTGAGCTGGGCACAAAAATAATTATTATTCTAATAATTCTACAGTATTTAAGGCAATATAATTCTACACTGCAATATACATTTTTCTTTTTTTTAAACTTTCAGTGTCAGCCAAAACACAACATTTCAGTGTTTTGTTAATTTATGTAATAATATTTGTAATGTTCTAGCCAAAAACAACACTTTACAACTAAAAACAACTGGTATTTTATTTCACGTTGTCTTGCTCCACCTTAAGCATTGTTTTCTGGTTACATTACATCATTTTTATCTTATGTTACATAGTACTTTTCACTTTACTGGGGGTTTTTTCATCTGGTCTTCTACATACTTTATCTGTCATATATTAAGTTATTTTCTCTTATCCGGTAATTTTAGATAAATTTCATTACATGTCCTCTTTTACTAATTACATATTTTTATCTTACACGTTTTTTCATTGTGTTGCATGTCTTACATTGTTGGATACATTAATGCATTCTGAAATTTCACATTAGAAAATGAACATTTTTAAAGGGTTTTTTTTTTGTTCGCTCTTTTTCACCTGTTTTTGTAGCATAACCAGTAAGTGCACATAGAGGAATTGGAAACCCTCGTTTTCAGTAGATACCGGTATAGTGAACACTGGAACCACATGATCAATCACCTGTATTTTCAAATATTTAAAAAAAAAAAAAGCTTAAAACAGGAGTTCCTTTGACTCATCCATAAAAAAAAATAATGATCTGCTGCTTCTGTTTTGTTTATTAAACCCATGTAGCCTACAGTGCCCCCACTGGTAGCACAACACAGCCTACCTAGCTTTGGAAATGTCACAAAAGAATAATGTCAAATAATGTGCATTTCCATAAACTGGTCTGGAGTAAATGATCTAGGCCAAGGGTCACCAACCCTGGTCCTGGAGAGCTACTAATCCTGTATGTTTTAGTTGTATCCCTCTTCAGCACACCTGAGGGTTGTTATCAGACTTCTGCAGTGCTTGATGATAAGGTCATCATTTGAATCAGGTGTGTTGGAAGAGGGATTGGGGTCACCAACCCTGGGCCTCGAGGGCTACTATCCTGCATGTTTTAGATTTATCCCTGTTCCAACACACCTGATCCAAATGATAAACCTATCACCAAGCTCTGCAGAAGCCTGGTAATGACTGTCAGGTGTGTTGGAAGAGGGAAACCTCTAAAACATGCAGGATAGTAGCCCTCGAGGACCAGGGTTGGTGAGCCCCTGGCCTAGATCATTTACTCCAGACCAGTTTATGGAAATGCACATTACTCTTTTGTGACATTTCCAAAGCTATCTTCAGGTCTCTTTCATATTCTATTGAAACATGGCTATTTTTTATTTTATTTTTTTTTTACATTATATCTTTTGTGGTCTGTTTTCTGGACATCCTGTTGCATCATTTATACATTTCTTTGTTGTTTCTTTTGTGCATAACTTAAAATGACAAGTAACTATTTTATAACTTGGGTTTCAATCAGAACTAAAAAAAAATGTGCCTTTATGAATGAATCAACTGACATTTATAAATATCTGATCTGAGTAATTCTGGTCATAATCACAACTGCAGACCCCTTTGTTTGTAGCCATTTGATTCCACTTGATTCCTATATTCAGGAAACGTATAAAGCTAAAGAAATATCAGACAGAGACAATGTAGTCTCCAGTTTTAAGGGCATATTGTGTTCACGGTCTGTTTTTAGTATCGGATGACCAACTACATGGTTTGTTGCAGCCTCATTCATTGCAGTGTCAGTCATGGAGGCAGAGCAGGCAAGTGTACAGGACATGTACAAACAAACACCCAGTGGGAAAAGAAGCTCTGGAGGTTGCCCCACATATCCGAACCGAAGCCCTCTGACCCCTCCGTGTCTCCTTACCGTGTCCTGTTCCGGAGGAATATCAGTTTGATGAGGGGGTGTGTGAAATGCACGAGCCCATTCTTCGAAATGCTGGTCACTCTCAGCCTGTGGTCCAATATGTGTAAGTCCATACTGTCGGTGCACGCGGCGGAAGACAAACCCCCGTTTAGCTCAACGATAACATTCACACGTTCCACACAGGCCTGGATGCGGAGCTCCGCCGATGTCTAAAGGCACCGCCGCGTCCCACTGAGCCAAGCCTCACCAGACGAAAAAAACATCCGACCGACGCAATCCGAGCACGGCCCCGCTCCAGTGCTGTATATTCAAATCCCAGGCACGGCCCCTGAACGCGACACGCCCCCAACTCTTAAAGACACAGGGGGATGATGGAGCTGATCGGCACGTGCAGAAAGGAGACGTGAAAGGGGGTGGGACGTGGGGAGTGGGGGCACGAGACCAGCATCCGGAAAAAACACTGGTTAACCGTCAGAATAAAAGACACGGATAGCTAGCGTTACCCGAAGAAATGAAATATGTAAGGTTATTATGAGTCCGGGTCTCATAGTATCCTCTTAGAATAATGATAACTTGTCAAAAATCAATGATAGTAATATGATACTTTAATACCAAAAATAATTATATCTTGAACCATAGCTTCACATATCCATAAATAAACAATAAACACTCCCTGTTGTTCACGAATAAATCGTACTATTATCATATATGTTGATACCTGGGTCTATATGTTTAGTTTTCATATTTTACTTTTATTTTGTATGTAGGCTATCATTTACTATTTCCAAATCCAAACAATGGGAAAAATGCCTCAAAATAATGACAAAGTGTCAAATTAATGAAATTAATAAGGTATTTTCTCAAAATAATATCTTGCACTTTTAACTTTCTCTCCAAAAATTAAGTCAGCT
>JAPSES010095786.1:8494-20612 GCA_029822895.1 Maxillicosta whitleyi | reverse complement strand
GTAAAAGTATGCAATTAAGTTCAGAAATGTAGTGAAGTAAAAGTGAAAGTTGTCAAAAAATGTAAAACTCGAGTAAAATACAAAGTCTCCCAATATGTACTTAAGTACAGTAGTGAAATATTATTACTTCATTATTATACAACACTGAGAACCAAATAAAAGGCACATGTCAAAAATGTGTAAAAATTAAAAAAAAAAAAAAAAAAAAAGCCTAAATTTCTCAAAACTGTGAGATTGAGGAATTTTCTCAGTATCTGAATGCTCCTTTCTAGATTCCATTACATTTTTTTGTTTCAAAAACAAAAGAGTTTACAGAAAAAGATTTGGGTCGGCAGTGAAATGTGTTAAATGTGTGTGAAGGCGGCGTCAGTCGAGGTTTGTGGAGGTGGTCTCATCCGTGGGCTCTGGTTGATGCTTATCCCTCTGACTTTACATCCTGATTCTGTTGTCATTTATTGGTGCTTTGAGTCTATTCAACCAAATGTAGAACAGCTACACAACAAATAAAAGTGGAATTAAAAGATGAAATGTAGAGCGGTGCGTATGACTACAGTGTCAGCCTGAACAGATCATGTCAAACCTTCTGGTGCAGGTAGAACATGTGGATCATGTGGTTTTCTGTTCTACACTAAACACCTTTACATGTGTATGTTCATTTACACTGGATACTATATTAAAGTGTGTATTTGTTGGTGTTTAGAGGAACACCGCCCTGATCCTCAGGCCGAGCTGCGGAGCTACAAAGTGGTGACAGCTTTGTTCTGTTGTGCACTGGTGATTCTGTTACTGATCCGCTTCTTCCGACCTACAGTCAAAGCCCTACAGAAGAGATGTGAGCAAACACACACACACACACACGCACACACACGCACACACGCATGCATGCACGCTCGCTCGCACGCACGCACACACACACACACACACACACACGCACACACACGCACGCGTGCACACACACACACACACACACACACACACACAGACTTGTAAACCTAACACAATGGGGATCACCAGTTCCTTACATACGATACGGGGACACCACTTTCATGTGGTCCTACAAGTACCAAAAAAAATAGATATATAATAAAAAGAATTTATGAACATCACTAGTTATACACACAAACATCCATACCCTGAAATTCACACCAGATCTAGTCATTTTAGACATGTTTCAGTGCTAAGTTTTTGTGGGGACGCATTTTTTGTCCCCATAAATTTTTGTGTCCCCAGGATGAGACTGTGTATTCATACTCATGTCCCCACACAGTATAATTTTACAAACACACACACATACACACACACATATTCAGACAGATGCATGCCACAAACACACAATAGGCACATGTGCATATGTGCAAACGCACACTTTTTCATGCAATCAGTGGTATTTACAGACCTGAAAACTAATATTTTAAGATTAAGATTTGCACCAGATTAAAGATTATGTTCAAGACAGAATATTGTCTTAAATCCAAAGAAGTCTGTTGAAGCGACAGAAAAGAATGCAAATCGGTTGTGCTTACATTAATAATAACTGATGTTTATGTATTTGCACTGACTTTGTCTCAGGGCTTTTTGGTATTAAGGCAAGGGCATTTAGTCCAGTCGCACGTGCAGCATCATTTCACCAACTGTGGTTTTATTTAGAACAGGTCACATCCAGCTGTGGAGCAGCATGTCTAATAATCACATCTGTAGAGTAGCAGAGCTCAGTTACATCCATGTGGAATTTGATTTGGACATGCTGATGGTTTCGCCATTATCCGTTGAGATATTCTGTATTTGGAAAGAACACCAAAATGTTTTATTCTGACATCAGTGTTTAATAAGGAGGGGAACAGAAACACACTGGAGCTGCTAAAAGCATAGAAAATGTTTGAATTTGACTAAGAATGATGCCCTGATGGAAAAAATACCAGTTAATAAGTTATCAGGTGTTTTCTCTGGGTTTCAGCACTTTTTAATGACATCAGTTTAAATAAAGGTTTAAGTTGGAGCTAAAAGTTGTTTTTTTCCAAGGAATTTTTTTTTTTTTTTTACTTATTTATTCATCAAAGAACCACTTACCATTAAATTTTGTAAAAAACGTCTTAGGTTCTTAGTGGTTCTCTAGAGCACTCCTCAACACAGACTTTTCTTGAAGTGTATTGCAATGAAAAAAATGTGACTTTAATTCCATTTTACAAATATGGAAACAAACAAACACATAAGTGAACCATGAATACAGCATTAAACCCACTGCAATGTTCTCTGTGATCTTTAATAATGATGAGTCGATCCAAAATGTGCAAAGTACCAATAATATCAAAATAAAGGTGAAAAAATAAAAGATAGACAAATACAAACTAGTAGAAAATAAAAATTGGTAGAAAAGTTAAAGTTTTGAATATCACTTTATTTAATTACCCGTGTTAGTGATAATATTCATTGTTGTTTGTTTGCAGTATCAGACAAAAGACAGAATCGCTGGATTGGACCCACACAGAGTCACAGTGGTGAGTCACAAACACACACACACACACACGCGCGCGCACGCACACACACACACACACACACACATTCAAAATACACAATATATAAACACACAGTACACATATAAATACATAGTACACATATAAATACACAGTACACACAGTATACATATAAATACAGAGTACCCGCAGTACACAGATAAATACACTATACACACAGTGCACGTATAAACACACAGTACACATATAAATACACACATAAACACAGTACACATATAAATACACAGTACCCGCGCTACATATATAAATACACAATACACACAGTACACGTATAAACACACAGTACACATATAAATACACAGTACACACAGTACACATATAAATACCCTGTAAATGTCTGTTTTAATTGTGTTCATGTCTGTGTCTTTCAGTTTCTTATCACAGAGGACAAAATACACTTAAAAACAGTGATGGAGAGAATCGACTGTCCTACCCTGGTAAAGAGCACATGACACATGAAACCAACCACAGTTCTGTTGTTCACTCACTGTTGGGCTCTGAATTGAACTCTGTTTCATTAAATCAGCTTTGGAGCGACTGGCGGTCAGTAACAGCAGAGAGCCGTCATCCAACCGGAGCAGCTACAACTTCTGACATGATCCAGTCCCATCCATCATCATCATCATCATCATCATCTTCATCATCATTGCTATCATCATCATATTCTTTAGATTCATCTTCCCTTCATCTATTCTTCTTTTGTTCCTTCAATAATTTCATTCATTTACAATTAAACCACAAACAATCACTATATACATCTTTTTGTCCTTTTTTTTTTTTTTTTAATCAGTTTCATTTGTTTAACTGACTCTTATCACAGTAACAAACTGCTGAGAGTTAAATTTCTCCCCTGGGCTAAAGTGAAAATGAAGGTTGAAGAAAAAAATTATATATGAATATAATTTTTTTTTTTTTTTTTTTTTTTACTGGTAACTATTTTATGATAATCATCATTTACTGTCATTCCCTACTGGTTTTTCCTCTGCATAAGGTTAATGATGCCAGATCTGACAGTTTTCTCTTGATATGTACGTCTGAAAATTACATTTTAATGTCACCATGATCATAAGGTATGTGTCTTGTGAAAAAAATGGTCCAATATTTACTGAAGCCTCAGTTGTACTTTGTGGACATAGGAGTGGACAGTAGTGTCTTCTAACATGAGAAATAACTCCATTTAAAGAACTCATCTTTGGCCACTGCCCTGACCTTCATATTTAATGACAGTCTGAGCTGTAGTTTTTGTAGAATGCTGCTGATCACAATAGAATGAAGTAATTAATCCTTTCATATTTGTACACTGGATGTATCAGTAAGTCAAAGTTCTTTTACAACCAACAGCGTTTACATTTGAGTCATAAAACTCGCACCATGATTTCATTCATTGCATGACCGTGCTTATTTAGCAATTTACTCATTTTACAAATTCATTTTCACCACTGAAATAAACTAAAATATAATTCATTTGTTTCAGCCCCAGAAATCTTTTTTTAAGGGTTTTTAAAAACAGAAAAAGTGCAGACACAAAGAAAATAATAATCCTAAATCCAAATAACCTGGTTTTATTAATTTATTTACCTGAAAGTTGAGACAGTCTGTGTGTCAGGAAGATGATGGAGGAAGAGGAGTGTTATTCTCTGGAAGGACATGCTACTTCCATTTAAAAAAAAAAAAAAAAAGGGAGAAGAATTTATGATATATATACATTTATGAATGAACTTTTGGATTTGTCTGGATGATGTTTTTTTTTTTTTTTTTTTTTTTTTTTTTTTTTTTTTTACACCATTATCATAAACCTCTGTCCACTTCTTTGAATTTCCTGGTACAGATAGCCTCCTCCACTACACTGTCCTCCTTGGGGAGTTTCCTAATCCCCTCCTCCATCTATTACAGATGATGCAGTTCGACGTCTGCATGGTTGAATGTAAGGGAGAATTAGTAAATATAAGGGTCAGTCATGTATTTAACCCTTACCTGTCTGAAAATGCCTATAGATCAAATCAGCACCACAGTGTTTTTTTTCTATAGAAAACGCAGAAGTCTGGTGTCGTCTCAGACTCACTTCAATACACTGAAAAGTAAACATGGACGAAACTATTGAGCACTGCAGTTTGAAGTTTTAATTAGTTATATGATTATGAACCCCGCCCTCATTCTCCTCTGCATGGTCAAGCCAGCCCATAATATTTTTCACGTTTGCTATTTATCTGATAATTACAGTAAAGTAAGTGGCTAAAATGGTTTAAAGGCTATTTTTAATGTTAAATAAAATGTTTTTCATCACAAACACTATAAAATACTCAAGTAATCATACTTCCAAATATATTGGTTTCATCAGGTAGTTATTGGAAAAATGTATTTTGTTTTTAAACACTATTTTCCAGATGAAAACACTTTTTTTTTCTTTTTTTTTTTTTTTTTTAGCTTTGAAGGTTTTTTTTTGAGTATGATTACAAAAGTACACAGTAGAATTAGTTCATAATTTTGTTTTTGCCAATAATATATGACGTACTAATAATAAATATACCATATTCATGATATTATTGGAAACATTTATTTTATTCATCATTGAATTTAGTCTTACATTATTTCAGATGAAAACACATGGGAGGGATTTTGGAGTGTGATTACTCCAAAGGTACACAGTAAGTAGTATAATTAATTAATCAATTAATTAATTAAGTAGTTTATAGTGTTTGTGCTAATAGTACATGAAGTACTAATACCAAAAACCACATTCTTGAAAAATTTATAGAGGAAAAAGATTATATTTCTTGTTAAAAATAGCCTTATGGTCATTTCAGATGAAAAACACTAGGGTCTGTTTGATCAGAGGAGAATCAGGGCTGAGTTCACTGCAGGGATGTTTATGGGAGAAGTTATTATTGTGTGTGAGAATAAATTCATATGACCTTTTTGGATTTTACTTCAAGAGCTTCATATTTGACTTTGTTGTCATACAGTACATTTTATAGTTTTAGAACCAGTTTACAGCAGAACGTGCTGCCTTATCAGTTTTTTTTTTATCAGTAGTAGAAAGCTGGTGTTTTTTTTTTTTTTTTTCTTATCACCATTTAATAACAGTTTTCTACTTCCTTTTCCTTTATTCTCCCTCCTTTCATGTAACAGTTGTGGCCCACAACAGTTTTTTGTTTCTACTTAATGAAGGTTACGTTGTGCTGTAATCACATACAATTCTAACTTCATTGCATTGTGTCTTTTGTTTGTGGAACTTTAATAATCATAATAATAATAAAGATGTTCAAGTTTGCTATGTATTTTGTGTGTTATGTAGGTGAATGAGACAATGTGTAGTTTTTAGAGGCAGAAACTCAGTGAAGAGGAGGAGTGAGAGACGAAGGTGGTTACCAAATGCAGATCTGTGGTTTCCTCTGCCGTTGACACCAACTTCCTGTTTGTTTTATTTCTGTCTATCTTTCCTCCTCTGTCCCATTCTCTTGCTCTCTTTCTGTGTCTTATTTGCCTTTGTATATTTTTTTTAACCTAACAAAGACAATCTTTTCATCGGTTTTCTTTTGTCTGCTTTTTCTGGTGACATTTAACATTTGAGGTTACTGCTTTTTCCTGTCATCCCTTATTTCATTTCAGCAAAACATTCGAGTAGCATTTTGACATCAACTTGACATATAATCCATCACTTGAATAGTCTTTGTTAACCTTGTTTTTCACAGTGTAAATCTGTAAAATGATCATTTATTGGTTGTTATTAAATATGACTGAAGATGTTTAACAGCTATTGAAACGGTGTAATTAAGTTCTTAAGGTTGGAAGTAATTCTACAGGGAATTTGCACCTGCACAGTTTAACAATATTTTTCTTGTTTTGCTTTTCTGTGGAAACATGTTCTTACATGTGTTGGCTTTGGTGAAGTAAAACATATAGCACCTCTCTTTAGTTGCACATTTGTGTATAGCAACAGCAAACATCTATAATATTCATACCAATTTGACTGATAGTCTGAAATGCTTGGTTTGTCATTAGTAGTCATAGTAGTAGTATTGTTATTCAGGGCAGGGGTCTCAAACTCACAGCCAATTGCAGTCTGCAGAATGTTATTTTGCGCCCTCCTACTTGACATCAAAGTTTAGTGTTAATGCGCCCCACACCAACACACATGTAGTTCTCAAACATGCTAACCTCAAACCATACTTTTATTTTATTTATTTTTAAAATTTATGGGCTACCATAGAATCTGGTGACAACTTTTGGTCGCATTTGTTATCAGTGATTGTCAAGCTAGCCAACTGCAAAGTACCTGGGGAACTATGAACCAAAGTCACTTTTTTGAAACCTTCTGGAGCAACACCAAGTGGACAGAAAATATATGTCATCACCCAGTTCCAGACATGTCTGTCTCAAAACGTGCCGCCATCTGACGTCATTACTCAACTAGACATGCTGAGAAGTATACAAAATACCAGGGAGATGAGAGAAAGAACCAGGTCACCAGTGTTAAAAAATGTCTATTAAGTAAACAAGATTTATCCAAGAAAGTAACAAAGAGAATGAAACAGCAGTTGAAACAGCAACATGAGTGAGAAGACTGCTACAGATTTTCAAAGAAGGAGAGTTTATCAAAAAGTGCGTGTTTCTAGCTGCGAGTAAAATAAAGATGTAATACTTTATTCAGCCCAGCCTGACCCTGACCCTACGTGTCACGTCTGCCCCCAGTCTTTAGTCTTTGTCTTGTCTTTCCTGTTTTATTTTGTAGTTTCCCTCCTGTGTGGTGTTTGAGTCTTTACTTCCTGTTCCCTATTGCCTGATTCCTGTCCCTTGTTGTCTCCCTTGTACCTTGTGTATATAAACCCTGTCTTGTCTTTGTCTCCTTCTTGGTTCGTCTCGTCTGTTTGTGTGAGTTTTCGTCTGCTCCGGTCAGTTTGTTACCTTGTTTGTGTTTTAGCCTGTTTTACCCACTCATGGGTATTTTGGATTTTGGTCTCTGGGTTTTCACCTTTGCCTGTTTAATTTGGATTTTTATTTTTGGATATTTGGGACTCTGGATTGCCGTCTGCACCAGTTGGTACCTAATTAATTTTCAATAAACTGTTTTTGGTTTTAAGTTCACTGTTTCCTGCTCTTCTCTGCATTTGGGTTCACGTTCGCAGTATCAGTTCTGACACTACGTCCAGTGGCCCCCAGGGAAGTGAAGTTTGAAATCCCTGATCTAGTGTCTGAACCGTTTTATCCTGGATAGGTTCATGGGGGTGCAGGAGCCTATCCCAGCTACGCTTTGGGGTACACCCTGGATGAGTCACCAGTTCATCACAGGACTGACAGAGAGACAAACAACCAGTCAATGAACCTATTAGTGCATGTCTTTGGATGGTGGGAGCAAACCCACACAAACACTGGGAGGTTATTTGCTGTGGACCTAAAGAGGTGGAGCTGAGTTCTGGTGCGTTCCTTCCCAATTAAACCTCAGGTTGGGACACATTTGGATGCAACAGGAGAAAAATACTCTTATATTGTAAACATTATTTTGGAGTTTCTTTTTTGCTGATCAGGTCACTGCCCATTGCTCTAAGTTACCATCATCTGCATCAAAGGCATTAGGGTTTGGGCTCTGATGTGAGGATTGTTAGTTTATAAGTAATTTTTTTTTAATCTATATTGACCAGTTCATAACAGTTGTTGCATGTTGTATTTGTACGTGTCGTATTATATTGTGTGATGTCTGTGTGCAGCATACACTACACGCTCACATTTCAGTGTGTGTCCATCTGGGCTGTGAGTGGGTGTATTTTGCCTTGTCCTCCCTGCTCAGGTCACAGTATGAGATGATAATCTGGCCTCGTTGCAAATGTCCCATGCACAGAAACAATGACAGATGACTGCAGATTACAGCAGCAGATTATCCTGCAGGGATTGAAATAGAGAGACATAAATGGAAGGAGAGATGAAGATGAGACAAATATGGAAGACAACAAGGGATAAAAAAAAAAAGTGGAAGAGAAATGGGAAAAATATAACATGAAGAAATGAAAGATTAGAGTACAAATATTTTGGGCATCTTACTCCAGCCTGTGCAGACAGTATAACACCTCCACTTTATATAATTCTGTAAAATATGGAGACAAAAATAACATGTGTGTCCTTGTCAAAACATATTATTTTAAGTGTTTAATTATAATTTGGAGGTTATTTTTCTTTCATGTACTGAGGAGTAGAGGATAAAGTGGAATGCTAAGCCATGGGGCAACTGGAATACTCATAATATGGAAATTAAACCCAATATGTGGAAAACACAAATCCAGTTTCTAATAATAATAATAATAATAATAATAATAATAATAATAATAATAATAATAATAATCCAAGTGGTGTACCAACTTGAAGACTTCCTTAAATAGAACTTTAAATGTGATAAATGTTTGTCAGCTTGTGACTGAAGGGTTGCCAATTTGATTTCCTGGACTGGCAGAAAAAGTTGTTGGCCCTTGAGCAAGGCACTTAACGCTCCATTTGCTCTCTTGGCACTGGATATGACAAGTCAGCTGCCCCTAGTCTGCATTGTGGCGCACTCTTGCATGTTCTAGTGATGGGTTAAAAGCAGAAGGTCACTTAGAGTGTGTGATGCATGTTTACGTACATGTTGACTGACAAATAAAGAACCTTCATCTTGTATTTTTTTATTATTATTATTATTTTTTGCAAAATCTCAGGTGACGCCTTATGGCATTTCTTATAGATATACTTTATTGATCCCTGTGACAGGGGTGTGGTTAGGACCAAAAACACAGCACAGTTGTTAGTTTAGTGGTAGATTTGTTTAAGAAAAGGTCTCCATATGAGGGTAGAAAAAAGCTCAAATGTAGACTGACCATTTTAGACACTGGCAGAGTTCTGGAAAAATGTCATTCAAGTGCACTGGCCAGATTCAAACCTGGGGTTATGATGTGACCGCCACTGTTGTTGCCACTGGACCAAACAAACAAATGGAAGCACTGGGTCAGGGGCTCACATAGGAACAGCTGTGTCTGACCGGTGAAATGCCAGAATCATGGTCACAGACAGAAAACAGGTCAGGTTACCAGGGCTGAGGCAACGAGAGGTGGTCAAAACCAGGCAGGGTCAGAAACAGGAAAGAAGGTTCAGGATTAATGCTGGAAGGTCTGGCATGAACTGAGGACAATCTGGTAGTGCTGCATAAACACTGGTCTGCTGATTAGGTACAGCTGGGGGAGACAGGTGGAAGAGGTTTGGCTGATTGGGTGTGGAGTAGTGAGGGGGGGGGGGGGGGGGGGGCTCAGCAAGGAGTCCCAGGTGAAACCAATGTTACTGACGAGGTGGTAAGGTCAGGGAGCAAACTGGGACAGAAGCCAAACTGGGAAATTATGTTCTGTAAGCAAAATATTTTGGTTTGATATCACTCAAAATACAGATTCACCCAAGTTATTGTCTGTCATATTTTGTTGTACACGGCTCATTTAGACTCATTTCTGATACTATTACCATTATTGTTCTTTTTGGTAATTATATTCATCACAACAAATTGAGAAATACCTTCATTAGAAGTTTTTCTCCACTAAAAGACAAATATGCACTTGTTAAATAACCATAAAGGTTTGTTGGGACATAACTCAGTTTTGTCTAATTCTAGCAGAAATATAATGCACCAGACTGTAACTATGCATAATAAATACGACAAGAAGACAACTATATTTGTCATAAGTTTTTAAACACCATTTATGAATGTAGGAGTGATGTGACTTATGCTTTTTAGTCTGTATTAGAAGAGCATTAATGGACTTACACAGTGACTGAGTTAGGAGTTTCAAAGCGTTCAAAACACTTTTCCTGACATTTGTTAACGTACAACAGCAGCAACATTGACAAGTGACACTGAAATGGAATATCAAACCCAACCTCCCCTGAAATCATTTAGGGAAAATGCCTCATGCCTTAGAGAAAGTGTGGATAATGTTTCTATATGTTTCTTACAAAAGGCTGATAAAACAGATAGTAAATTCAGTCAGCATTAGACTGTAGTAACTGAACACTTGTATTATATAATGAGACGTTGAATACAACAACGGAAAACAGATCAGAGGTCGATGGATAAAACCTGTGTACTTACAGTCAATACCTATATAAACCTGTGAGAGGATTAAATCTGTGCTGTGGTTTGGCTCTGGACAATGTAAACTGATTAATATGTGACCTCATATGTGATGTGGTAAATGTCATGAACATCATAGCTGTCATATCTGCAGATGGGCAACGAAATGCTTGGACATTTAGGGTTAAATTAAACACAAATGTAAAGTTAAAGAGCAACAACTGGAGAAAAAAATTGAACATATAAAATCTAATATAAACTAACAAAGAAAATAAGCTATGAACATCACATTCTTGCATTAATTTCAAATGATATGTCATTGTTACGAGATACACTGCAGATACTATAAGGAAAAACTACTCATCACATTCAATCATTATGATAAATAATACACAAAACATGCAAAAACACATTGCATGACTAGTGAATGCATACTACAAACCTGCATGATTAAAAGAGTGCAGGATTATTGAAATTCAGTTTACATAAATGTGTAGTGAAAGACACATGCAGTTTGATAGTACATCCCATTTTACTGAGAATTTGTGTTTCCCTTTCTATTTACATTAATCTCACAATTAACACTATTTCTGCACTGTTGCCAACTCTCACACATTCAGTTTGTAACACACACACACACACACACACACACACACACACACACACACACACACACACACACACACACACACACACACACACACTTGTTATATTTCTGATTTGGGTGAAATTATGAATCCTACTATGGCCACACCAAGTCCCGCCCTTCTCCGTCTGTGGTTGGATGGGCTGTGTAGCGTTCTATATTCTGTTAGGGGACGTTTCAGGGATGATTCAGAGTGCATTTGATTTATTGTTGCCTTTGAAAATCTCAAGGTGAATCAAATTTAAGAGTTTAAGATAACATGATTAATGTCAATGAATTCTAATTCTAATGCTAATTCTTTGAGGTTTCAAAGATGTCCCATAAGAAGCATTGGGCTGGACATAAGAGAAGTATTCTGCTTTATTTTAAAGACCAGACCACCAAGTGGAAAAAGACAGACATAGTGACAGAGCAACAGCCAAGACAAACACAACGACCCAGAGAAACGACAGGACAACAGATAGGGGAGCAACAGGCAATTTCCCATTAATATCAATTATATAAACATTTTAATTTATATCAAAAAGTTACATAACATTGGGAGGCCCAGACTCGTACAATGTTGAAACAGATTTTAGAACCATAGTTAATGAAAAGAGTTCATACCATTTATTTGTAATAAACTTGTCTTGATATAATATTCCACTCAGTGTACTTTACTATTAGTTTCTGCGACATCTGAATATCCACATTACTCAATAATTTTAATAAACGCTTTGGTAATTACTGCAAAGATGGAATTCAACTGAAAGATGATGTTTCTATTAACAGCACACAGTGTAGTTTTAGTAGGTAGAGGACTGTTTAGTGAAATTCCTTTGCTGTTTTTCTGGGGGGGGGGGGGGGGGGGGGGGGGGGGGG
>JAPSES010095739.1:0-20626 GCA_029822895.1 Maxillicosta whitleyi | reverse complement strand
TGACTATGTCATTTAATGCATATTTTTGTTAATTTTGTCATTTTTTGGGTTCATTTTATTCCATACAAATGGTTGAATTATCTGTTTAACATGATCAAATGTGGTTTTAGATCAACCTATAGCGCCTCCTCTGTGGTCAAAAATTTGAATTGGTTAATTAGGTTTATATGTTAAGCCACAGCTGTTTCAGAAATAGCTTCTGTTTTCAGGACTTCACACATTAACAGTAAAAAAAAAAGTGATTTTTTTTTTTTTTTAAATAAATGAGAATGTAGTAGGAGGGTCTGACAACAGTTTGGGGTTTCTAAACAACAAATAAGTTCAATAACTCAGACATTAAACTATTTATTGAAATTTCTTTTGAATTGTCAAATTACCTTTTTTTAATACCTTGAAAAACTTAAGTTATATGTTCTAACAGTTTGTTCTTTTATAGTGCTTCTTTTTTTTTTTTTTTAGCAGAACAATGGAACTAAACTAAACTAAACTAAATCTGACAAACTACTGGTTACTGATTTCGGTGGTGGATGTAACACCATATAAATTACTACAGTCATTAATTATCACACAGGTTTTAGATGTTTTAGAGTTTTAGATGACATAAAAATATAGCCTACAAAAACACAAACTGTCTTTTAAACGCATGGGTTCAACAACACCTTCTAATGTTTGAACATACCCTTCCATCATCTTTCTAATCAGTGAATGCTAAGAATTTGTGTGAAGGAAAAATTCCACTAAATAAAAGGAAACTATTTGTACAGAAAAAAAGTATTTACTTACTGTAATTTTACATTCAAAAATTCCTCGTGCTATCTCAAACACATGATTAAGTAAAAACAAATTTAACATAAACTCATCCACTAAATATGGGTAGAAGAAGCACAATCTGTGGGCAGTTTTGTACTGTTTGTTTCTATGTTTTTTTTTGTTTGTTGTTTCTATGTTGTCTGTTTCTGGTCTTTACCTGAGTGACGTCAGAGCGTAGGTGTGGAGTGGGAGGACTGGAGCTTGTTGTCTTCCTGTATGTGAGCAGGTGAGACACACCTGTGCCTGGGAACCGACTGACTGGATCAGACCAGGACACTTCTGAACGGATTTCCACTTTGGGTTTAATTTCAGTTCGTCATTTTGCGGTAAAACTTTGCGTCCTTTTTTTTCTCAGACGCATCAGGCGGCGGTGAACGCGAACCTTCCGCTCTGTTCGGACTGACAGCCGCTGAAATGGCTCCACCTTTACCCTCCCTCCTCCTCCTGGTCCTGGTCTTGGTCCGGACCGGAGCGCCATCATGCAGCGGCGATTTCCGCTCCGGGCAGGACAATTTTGTACTGGATGTGGAGGACGCGGTGAAGGGGGGGGCAGTTCTCCTCGCCAGTGGGCCCGTGTCATCTCCGGAGGAATGTGAGCGCGTGTGCTGCGCGAGCAAGCAGTGTAACCTGGCGCTGATAGAGCCGCGCGCCGAAGGAGCGGAAGGATACCAATCCTGTGTCATATTCGACTGTGTCCACAGAAATCGTTACGCATGTAGGTTCATCAGCCAGGCCGGGTTCCGGAGCTATGTCAAGGAGTCTGTGTTCCTGAAGCACCTGGGGGCTCCGCAGGGCTCAGGTGAGTACAAGTAGAACCAGGGGAACTCGTGAAAGGCATCAACATCATTAATACATTACATAGTTACAGGCTCTAGGCCCAGGAGTAAGACATACAACAAGTACAAATACATAGAAAGAGAGAGAAAACAAAACAACAAACACTGATGCTTGAGCACCATTCGTCATGACATGTCATTGTATGTATCATCGGTGTTCAGGGTAGTATGAAGTCAAAAGGTCCAGCCCGGCCTGTGGGATGAATGAGCAAAATACTTTACACATTACATAATCAGTCAAGGGTGTTGTAAAATATCTTTAGTTCAGCAGCCACATGCAGCTAAATTCCTCTAGTGTAAAAAAAAAGTGAATTTACATGAAAATATTTACATTCACAAACATCATGAATAATCTGAACAAATATGAACAGCATGAAGAGAAGTGCAATGTTAACAATATTATGCCTGCTACTAAATGTTTTATGCTTTTACAGTGATCTGTGTTGTAATGCACATATGTAGATGATAAACTGATGCATAAATAATGTGAAAGTCGCACAAATTTTAATAAGAAATTTCTGATTCATGGTTATAATAATAATAATAATGGATTAGATTTTTATAGCTCTTTTCTAGACACATAAAGTGTTTTACATTATTGATCCATTATTCATTTGCTCTCACATTCCCCCTCTGGTGGTGGTAAACTACACATATATAGCCCTGGGGCAGATTAACGTAAGTGTGACTGCCAATTTGCGCCTACAGCCCCTCCGACCACCAGTGAACATTCATACGCATTCATACACCAGTGTGAGTGGCACTGGAGGCAAGGAGGGTCAAGTGTCTTGCCCAAGGACACAATGGACCGACCATTTGGTTATTGGATGACCCGCTCTACCTCCTGAGCCATGGTTGCCCCATTATTCTGTCCTGTTATTCCATTGGCTGTTATTCATGATATTCACATTTTAAAAGACTGTCTGTATGGTATTAATAATGTAATTTACTTTTATACTTTAAAACACAGATAAATGTTTGTGAGTTTACTTCAAGTTATTATATTGACCAACTTGAGATCATATTGGGCTGTATTTGACCCTAGAACTATAATCAGTTTGACACCCCTGAGGTAAAACATGGAAATTCATGTTCCAAAATACTGCTCCAATCTTGTCTCATTTTTTTGAATGAGGTTTCATTATTTTTTGAATTGTCTGAAATTGGTTAAAACTGAAAAAAAAAAAAAAAAGTGTGAAATTCTTGAAGGTTTCTGTTATTCTTTTACCTCAGCAAATCAAGAATGACATGTATTTTTTGTCTCTTTATTTTTTATTTTCCTTTAATCTTTCCTTTTATTCGGCCAAAATGACCAAAGGGGTATTGTAATTGTTTTGTCATCTGTCCATCCATTCAACGACGTTATTGAATCGTCTGTACCAAATTTATATTTTAGCATGGAGCAGGAGCCTCTTCCAAATATGTGTCCGTGACCTACTTTTTCAAGGTCAAATGTGCAGTTATAATATCTAAATACTTTGAAATACAAATATGTATGTAATAAGTTTTACACAAAAACAAGGTAATCTAAATTATGCAGCAGTAACTTTCAACAGAACCTTATACTATATTTGGCTGAGGGGGATTTACACAGCACATTGTGTTTACTTCATGTACCACTTTCATCACAACAGAGCGCAGCTGCTTTGTTTGTTGGTATTTACAACAAAGTGTGTTTTATAATCTGATGAAGTTGTTCCATATGTCAACGTGATCCCAGCCTGACCTAATCCTCCTCTCCTCTGTCTTCAGGTGAACACCCTCCACCCATTGCTGTCGCTGGTCGGGATGTTGTCGTTCAACCTGGATCTACAGTGTTGCTCAGTGGCATAGAGAGTCTGGCTGTGGGCGATGCCTCCATCACCGACTACCAGTGGAGTTTGGAAAGCGGAAATCCCACTGTGAACATCCAGGTACGACCACCCAGTCAGCAATCAGACAGCAGGTCACATGACCACACGACTAAGCATCCACCTCACCAGACACCCCCCAGACCAGAAGATTCAGGACCACACTAATCATCCTTTATTTTAATTTTTGATTGGACTATGACTCTGCAGAAAACCGATTTCACAGACCAGGTTCAGATCTCCAATCTGCATCCTGGGACCTACATCTTCCAGCTCCACGTCACCGACTCCAGAGGAAACTCCAACACCGCCAAGACCACCATCTTGGTAATCGACCCTGAACAGTCCAAATGTAAGTGCTCCTGAGAAAACAGAATCCTTCTATTAACCTTAAAACACAAATGAATTGACTAGTTTTTGTTTATTGTCAGGTTAAATTTCTTGATTCTTGATAACTTGATTTCTAAAGCTGTTGTTGATTAAAGGTCCGTACTGTCCAATGACATTTTAGTTTTTTATGACAAGAAGCTTTCACATAGTCAATAAAAACAGAATCAAGGTGACTGTACTGATGCAGAGTTTAGTTCAGGACTTGTTCATCAGCTTTTTTATTTAGACTCTGAAAACTGTAAATCCCTGATTGAAATTTTCATATCAGTAAACAAAACATTAATGTTCAGATACAGTCACCTCAATAATTCATTTCACTGAGTGATGAACAGATTATTGATCAGTTGATGTTTAACTTTGATGTTTAGTTGAGTGAATTAGTGTTTGTTTTTGCAGTTATGAACCACACCTCGACTCAAACTGGTCCAACCAGAATATCTGACTTCAGTACTTGCACAGTCTGGTCCACATGTGTCAGCTTAGATGGGTCACATGACCGTTTAGTAATCTCAGTGTTGATCGGTGTTAGCTTATCAAATAATCAGTGCTGAATCTGAACAGGTTGTAAAATTGTTGAACAACATGTGACGTCTATCTCTAGACATGTAAATACACATCACCATAGTAACCGATATATCAATGCTGACACTCCCCGTTTCTGCAACACACAGCAGCTCATACATGTGTTGTTGGGGAGATATGAGAAGACTGACGTTAGATAAAAAACGGGCTGAAATGTTAGATGTTAATCATACCATGGTTAATGTGTTCAGTTGTAATATGAAAATATTTACATCAACCAAAGTGAGTTTGATGTTGTTTTCAATCTCTATTAATGTTATTGTACATAAAACATTTTCTACATTTTTAAATTAGGATAAAGCTTATATGAATAGTTTTAAGACCAATGTTTGTTTCCACTTAGAACATATTATGTTAATGAGTTGAAAAGAAACAATAAGCCACTGTTAAAATACAGGATGGTATGAAACAAATATAATAGCAAACTAGATCACTGGATGTTGTTCTAAAACAAAAAGGCAAAAGTATAACAAATACTCGTGATATTAAATAATAAGGTCATAGTGTGTTTATGCTGATAGTTTTAAAAGACAATAGTAAGTTTCTTTTGGCTTTTCCCTTCAGGGGTCGCTACAGCAAAGCACATTTGCATGTTTATTTGGCACAGGTTTTTATGTCGGATGCCCTTTCTGACACAACCCTCTGTATTTATCTGGGCTTGGGACTGGCACTGCCCCCTTGTGGCTACAGGTATAGGGATGTTTAGCGTAAAGGGCCTTACCCGAGGACCCACCTGAGGATCAAACCAGCCATCTTCCGCACCAAAGTCAGTGGTGTAAACCCCTAAGCTACCCATTCGCCTATTTGTAAAAGACAATACAATGTATAAAACAAACACACTTACAAAATATAAAAGATGCAAATGACAGAAAACACTTAACAAAAATAGATAAACGATGCAACAAGTTGAAAAGGCCAAAAGACAAAACAAGATGAAAATGAGGTAAAAGATGAAAACAACAGAAAGATGCAGTGACAAAAAAGACATAAAAGAGATTAAAAAAAACCCAATAAAATTGAAATGGTGTGAACAATACAACTAATAAAAGATGATATAAATGATTTAAAAAAAAAATGCTCTAAGTTATTGAATAAAAATGCTGTAAAACAACAACAAACAAACAAGACAAAAACAACATAAGACAGAACTCCAAAAAGATTAAACCGGACAATATAAGATGGAACAAAATAAAAATAACAAAAGAATAAACAAGATGGAAATGATGTAAAAGACTCCACCACACAAAAATAAATATGACACAAATGTTAACACAAACATTAACGATGACACAAAAGATGCAAAATGAAAATGGTCAAAAAGAAAAAAAAAAACACAAGACAAAACTATAAAAATGGATGCAAAAAGATACAAGTAGAAAACAGAAGTAGTTTATCCACAGCTTTGAACTGATTTGGATTTTTCCAATTTCCATTGTATAATATCTGGGTGGTTATTGATGACTGGTTTGTTGGTGACTGGTTATCTGCTTACTTGATCTTCACTTGTCTTCCACTGGTCTCCAGTGTACTGCCTGGCTCCGGCAAAGGTTGGTCCATGTCGAGCATCATTTCCTCGATGGTATTACGACGCTGCCACTGGTGAATGTCAGAGTTTTGTGTTTGGAGGCTGCAAACCAAACAACAACAACTTCCTGTCCAAAAACGAGTGCACGTTGGCGTGTAACGGAGTCAAAGGTAAGTGGCTCCACACCTTCACCTCGACTGTGATCATTCAGTTGTTTATTATGATAAAACATCATCCAGACCATCCTTCTCCAGTAGTTGTATCTGTTTTTGTGTCCACAGCATCGTCAGAGAGGAGCAGCGGTCTGCCTGACACAGGTCAGTCCCACAATGCACCTCTTCATGTCAGCTTTAGTGCATGCTGAGGATGTCAGGTTTAATGTGTGTCTGTGTGTGTCCAGAGACGTGCGAGACATCGTGTACTACTACTCAGCTGACTTGTGACAACGGATGCTGTCTGGACAAAACTCTGGAGTGTGATGGAGTGAAACAGTGCAGTGACGGATCTGATGAGGACCACTGTAACAAATGTAATGTACACTCACAAAACATATACACTAACGCATACTGAGACACAGAGTTCTTCAAATTCTGTAAACATTAATGACAGAAACTTCAGAAGTTCACCTAGTGCCTCCTATAGGACACATTGGACCACCTTCACCAAAGCTAACAGCCTACATGCTAACAGGTACAGAAGCTCTTAGCAGGAGGAGGAGTCACACAGAAACTCAGGGTTTCTTGTGGAAACCTGCCAGTAGTAGGTTCAGATTGTCGCTGCCGTAACTGACTCGAGTTAAACTGAACTTGTTTTGTGGAACCAAGAACCCAGAGTTGTCCTTATTTCAGAATTAAAACACAGAGTTTACACTAGAAACAGGGCCCTTGTAAACACAAACACCATAGTAAAAGAACATGAAACACAACATAATCTTCCTCCTCCTCTTCCTCAGTGAACCAGACCCTCAACCGCCTCCTGCGTATTGATGTCAGCCAGAGGAAAGGTGAGTCTTAATACCTTAAAACTAACAGACCAGCTGCTAAATCCTGAGAGCTTAACAGACTCCATATTAACATGTAGAGCTAATAAGCTACATGATAATAGCCAAGAGCTAGCCAGCTAAATACTGACATCTGAGAGCTAATGGGCTACAATAATGTTTCTGAAGTGGGGCTGTTTGGACACCTGTGGGGGACATTTGGAATGAGAAAAATAAGAGAGGGTGTTGAGACTGAAGTAAGGGGGGCTGTGTATCAATATCAAGTAGTATGATATCCCAATGGTAAAAAGAATGCCCCCAATAAAGGTACATTGCATTTTTGGGGCGGAGGGGAGGGGACACTCATGATGACGTAAAAGGAGCGTTTGTTCACAAAAGGTTGAGAAACACTGGGCTACATTGAAGTTTCTCAAAAGCTAACTGGCTACATGCTAATGGGCTCAGTTCTAACAACTTCATTCTAGTCTCCATCCTCAGTGCAAGTCTAAAACCTTAGGGCTAATGGCTACGTTCTAAGCCCAGTGAGCCAACAGCCCACATGCTAACTGTGTGCTAACCCTTACCATAGCATGGTGTACGGAGCCCCCTCTCACTGGTCCATGTCGGGCCAGTTTCACCCGTTGGTACTACGACCCTTTGAACAGGAAGTGCCAACACTTTACCTATGGAGGCTGCAACGCCAACGACAACAACTTCGAAGAGGAGCAAAAATGTAATGCGTTCTGCGACGGAGTGACAGGTAGACATTTCAGTGTATATCTGTGTGGTTTTGGCCCTTGAACATTTTTTTGTGTTGATTTTCATTTTCATGCTTTTCTTTGTTTCAATTTGTGCAGCGGATGATGTGTACTCCCCAGGCATGTTTAAACGCTTTGAGACTGAAGATGAAGATGAAAGTGACTCAGGTGTGAATATTACCTTCATTTCACTATAGGACTTGCTTTATAATATGCATATTTACTATTATTATTATTACCTGGTTTGAGTCGGAGTATTGTTGGTGTGTTGACCCTCATTGGTGTTGTCTCATCCTCAGGTTCCGTCGCACTCGCTGTGATTCTGGCCGTTGCCATCTTGGCTCTGTTGGCGATCCTCACCTACTGCTTTCTGAGGTCACGGAGGGAGCGTGCTCACCAGCCTGTTGCCACAAGCGCCCCCCATGTTGTTTTGTCAGAAGAGGACACACTCGTCTACAACAGCACCACCAAACCTATATGACGTCACCACCGCCTATACTATGATGACCACTGACCTCCAGTTTTCCTACCCTGTTTTCTCATATGTTCCTCCTGTTTTCCATTATTTTTCCGCAGTTTTTTCTTATTCTGTTTTGTTGTTTTTGTTGCACTCTGTTATTCTGTCTGTATTTTTGTCCTCTTAATTTTAGGCAAATGTGTTATGTTATGCGTGTATTTTTCAGTCTAAACATGTTCATCATATTCATCTTTTCTTCAAGGTATAACTTTTGTCATTTTTTTTGTTGATTAATATTTATAGAACCCTGCATTTGTTTTTGGGTCTCAGGGACATTTTGATTGTAAATATAAAGTTTTTAATGTTTTTATTTGATAATAAATGTGTGAGAACAAATAGCCTAATGCATGATGTCAGTAAATCACCCAGACGTCCTGGTGGCCCATAAGCAGGACTTCAGTTTATCAGTTTTATTTTTTACTTTACAAAATATGTATGTTAAAATCAAACCATTGTTTAATTTTCCCTTTTTTTGCAATGAAGAGCAAAACAAAAAAAAAAATACTATAAGTATCACATCCAATTTTTCTGAATAGAGATGCTTGTAATGTTTTAAGAGCTAATAACTATTCGCATGTTGTTTTTAATACCCTTTTCTGACCAAAACATACAGATTCACCATCAATGGCCATGAGGTAAAATCTAGTGTTTATGGCACTATGCTAACAGGCTCTTTACTCATAGGTATCTTAATATTAGGCCTTCGCCTTAGGCTAATACAGAAGGTGCTGTACTAATATAATAATAATAATAATAATATATAAAGGGGATAAAAGATGATGAGATAGGTAATGGTCTCCCATCCTAATGTACTTAGTGCTTCTGGTCTCTATTTTAAGAGCTACTCTAACAGGCTCTATATAAAATGGTTCTATGCTAAAAAAGAAAAATAAATGTTAGGACATCTAATTGTCTTCCTATGAGCTAGGGCAAATCCTAGGTGACTGCTGGATAGTATACAGTATTGTTACTTTGTTTTCCTGAAGCTCTGGTTATTTACTAGTGACAGGACGTAGTATTTATAATAAATATGTCAAGTACAGATTAGGAAGACACCGAGAAAGAGACATACAGTGATGTGTACTTTCAGTCACCTTCAGGGTTACCTATGTCAAGAAAAAAAAATCAAAAACTCAAACTTGGGTCTTTATATTTCTTTATTAATTTCAAATCAAAGTAAGCACAGGTATGATAATAATAACCAACAAATAATATCAAATGATGTATGGAATAGAAACATTACTGGCTTGTATGATGAAAAACAATGTGATAGTCAATATCAAAGAACATCAATAAAAATTTCAACTAAGCAAATTCTTTTTTCCAGTCCTCATTACTGATTAGTAACTTTCAGGCTTTATTCTTGTTTCTTCAGACACATCCATGATTGCACTTTTATTTTTATGTCCATCTTAGGGCAGTAGAATCCACAACAGTTCAGGCATAGTGAACTGTTATGGTGGACTCAGATCAGAATAGCACCACTGATCTAAATCATCACATCATAGGATATACTGTACAACAGACATGCAGAATCAAAGTCAGCTAGATCTAATCAGGAACTCTACAGAGCACAGCATCAGTGTGTTTGTAGACATGGAGCTGATGTTGATATCAGGTGTGTTCTACATCACAAGAGACACAGAGGCATCATGAGACATTAACCAAAACCCAACGTATACGGGTTCGGTGAATTTGATGTTGAAGGTGTAGAGGTGAATCAGTCTATCAGGAGAGACTCTGAAGAAAGACAGAGATCCAGAAGGAAAGTCCACAAACACTGCCTCCCTTCCAGAGGAGGGGGAGTTGGGGTAACGATTGAGTTGATGATACATGTCCTTGTGACAGACAAAGTAACCGAAATGAGAGCATTCTAGACCCCAGGAAATATCGTTTCCTCCAAGCTGACAGAGGTTATTGTCTCCTTTCCTTCTGATTCCTTCATAAGTCACTGCGATGCGAACTCGTCCTGTCCTCTCCACCTCACAGTATTGCCGACCAGTCAGACCAGTTGAACACAGCACCTGAGGATACTTGTCAAATCTGTCTGGATGACTAGGATATGATGGATGCGCAGTCTTTTGGATTTTCACCTTCTTGTAGTCGTCAGAAAGTTCAAGGCTCGTCTTTACAGTGTTTTGATCCAGTTTGAGGAAGGAGTAATCTGATAAAGAGAAAACAAAATATGACCTGAGATTTATTCTTTGTATATTCAGATTAATGTGGAACAGTGACTAATTCTGCTGATTGCAATTTTTAAGTAAATAAATACCACAACTAAACTTGTTGACATAGATCAAACTAAATCCACACTTACACTTCTTCATACCAGGTCTCAACCATTTCGGTCCAACAGGTACCACTCTGGAGAAAGAAACACACTCAAACATGAATCCTGTTATGTTGCAATGCAGCAGGTTTGTGATACCTCGTAACTAGCAAGCATGTAACCCACTGCTACTTCCTGCCGGTTGGACTGCATTGGCCGTTGCCTACATTTACACTGTGAAACTTCTGTGGTTAACTCAGTGTTTGCCATGACCAGTCCACTTAGATCAGGTGAGGCAATTGTTAATGCAAATGGACATTGATTGTGTGACCTCATTCCTCAAATTGCACACTGGACATTGGAACTTTGGTGCCGTATTCCTTCATCTTCATTCATTGTACAGATGATAAATCACAAATGTCAGTTTAGGTATCACTAAGTGAGCTCACACAAGTCAACATGCATTTACATTAGTAAAAGTTGGATGAAATTAGCTCATACACCCTCAGTATTTTTCACTATTATATATGTACAACTGTACATGAAATATCAACAAGGGAAGGAGGTGCTACCTGAGTGTATCCAGTCCCCAGTGTGGATCCTTCAGTTGAGCAGAGAGAAACGTCACTTGTGATTCTTCTAGACAATTATAGCTTAGGTCCAGTTCTCTTAGATGGGTGGAATTGGACATCAGAGCTGAGACCAGAACAGAACAGCCTTCTTCTGTAACCAGGCAGCCTGACAATCTGGAAATAAGAAAAGGTCGGTACAACAAAAACTTTTTAAGTAACTTGTCCTTCAGCTATTTAATTAATTTACTGGGATTACATTTGAAGACAAGTAGAAACAATAATTAGGAAAGTACTGCATTCTGACCTGAGAGTCTCCAGTGTACAGTTAGGACTCTTCAGTCCAGTAGAAAGTGACATCACTCCAGAATCCTGAAGATCATTGTTACTCAGATCCAACTCTCTGAGTCTGGATGATTGGGAACTGAGAACTGAGGACAAAGCTTTACAGCTTCTCTTTGACAGATTACAGGTGTCCAGCCTGGAGAAAAAAAATAAAGATTATTTTATGCTTTTGAAAAATATAGCAGTATATTAAAATGAACTCCATTAAACACTATCAGTACTCACAGAGCTTTTTTGGAGGCTTTTACTACTGGCATCAGCCTCAGAAGAGCCTCCTCTGATGGATAGTATTTCTTTAAGTCAAACACATCCAGATCTTCAGATGATGACAATAAGATGTACGCCAGAGCTGACCACTGAGCAGGAGACAGATTATCTGAGAAGAGGCTTCCTGAATTCAGATAATGTTGGATGTCGTTCACCAGAGAACAATCATTCAGTTCATTCAGACAGTGGAACAGATTGATGTTGCTTTCTACAGACAGATTCTCACTGATCTTCATTTTGATATACTCAACTGTCTTCTGATTGGTCTCTGAGCTACTTCCTGTCTGTGTCAGCAAACCTTGTAGGAGACTCTGATTGGTCTGACATGACAGTCCCATGAGGAATCGAAGGAACAAGTCCAGGTGTCCGTTTGGACTCTGTAGGGCCTGGTCCACAGCAGTTTGGAGGAGATGGATTAATTTAGGTTTGCCTCTAAATAGTTTAGACAACCATGTTTCTTCTGACAGCAGATTGACTCCAGTGTTGATGAAGGTCTGATGGACATGAAGAGCAGCTAGAAACTCCTGAACACTCAGATGGATGAAGCAAAACACTGTGTTCTCATACATCCCTCTCTCCACTTTAAAGACCTCTGTGAACACTCCTGAGTAGACTGAGGCTGATCTGATATCGATGCCACACTGTGTCAGGTCTGATTCATAGAAGATCAGGTTTCCTTTCTGCAGCTGCTCAAAAGCTAGTTTTGCCAGAGATATAATCATCTCCATGGTCCCTGAACTCCAGTGTGGATCTTTCTCTGATCCTCCATGATATTTGATGTTCTTCAGTTTGGCCTGAACCACCAGGAAGTGGATGTACATCTCAGTCAGGGTCTTGGGCAGCTCTCCTCCCTTTGATGTTTTCAACACATCTTCCAGAACTTTAGCAGTGATCCAGCAGAAGACTGGGATGTCACACATGATGTGGAGGCTTGGTGATGTCTTGATGTGGCAGATGATTGTATTGGCCTGTTCCTCATCACTGAATCTCTTCTTGAAGTATTCCTCCTTCTGAGGGTCAGTGAACCCTCTGACCTCTGTTACCATGTCAACACAGTCAGCAGGGATCTGATTGGCTGCTGCAGGTCTTGTGGTTATCCAGATGTGAGCAGAGGGAAGCAGGTTCCCCCTGATGAGGTTCATCAGCAGCACATCCACTGAGGTGGACTCTGTAACATCAGACAGGATCTGAGTGTTGTTGAAGTCCAGAGGTGGTCGACACTCATCCAGACCGTCAAAGATGAACAAAATCTGGAAGTCTTCAAAGATGCAGATTCCTGCCTCTGCAATTTCAGAAAAGAAGTGATGGACAAGTTCCACTAAGCTGAACTTCTTCTCTTTCAGTATGTTCAGCTCTCTAAAAGTGAATGGAAATGTAAAATGTATGTCCTGGTTGGCTTTGTCTTCAGCCCAGTCCAGACTGAACTTCTGTGTTAAGACCGTCTTCCCAATGCCAGCTACGCCTTTGGTCAGAACTGTTCTGATTGGTTCACCGGTGTTAGTTTGGCCTTTGAACATGTCTCTACATGTGATGATTGTTTCTTGTGTGTCTGTTTTCCTGGACGCTGTTTCAATCTGTATGACCTCATGCTTCTTATCATCTTCTTCAGTTTTTTCCATTGTGACGTAGACATCTGTGTAAATCTCATTTAGTTTTCTTTTGAAATTCTTATTTCCTGCTTTTCTGATCCCCTCAAACACAGACTGAAACATCTTTGTCACTCTGGATTTGATTTTTTTCTGGCACTGGGCAAGAATCTCTGGATAAATAAAACATACATAAAAGAGCTTTAAAATCATTAAAAACCAATGACGGAATACTGCTTCAGCTTTAATGACATGGAAACAAAAATTAGTAGTTGCATGGAGGCATGGCTGCTTGGCCTATCATGTAGCTGAAATTAGCATCACATATTCATTTCAATATAAATGTTGACACGTTGCTAACTACCTAGCTAGCCATTCTTTACTTTAAGTACTGGTAAAATGGACAATGTAATGTTTACACTCAATAAAAAGCAAATTTCCTAAGAACATATACTTAAAGTTAAAACCATTCACTTTTGTAAATTTGTCTTGAAAGTCATGGAAACAGATATTGCTGACGTTTGAGTACACTAATCACAGTACATATAATTTCACATTTTGCTTAATATTGAAATCATGTAGCCTACATTCACTTGATACTGTAAAAATGTGCTCATGAATTTCTGGTTCTTTTTTAAGTCACAACAATCACTGTCAGGTCCGGCTGCTTAATGTTTGACTGGTGATGTCTTCTGTTGTTCAGCTGTGTCCAGTATTTGTCCAGTGTTTTGTCAAATGGTTCAGATTTAACAAACTCTGGGACTTTATAGATTCACCAAAATACATATGTGCATTCTTGTTTTTGTTACAATTTCCATGTTAATAATCCTAACACGATCCTTAAGTGCGACATCATGGATAAATCTGTGACTTACCTTCAGGCTCAAAGGACAATTTTGACAATTCCTGTTCAAGATCATTCCTGTTTATTTCCACCAAAATAATTCTGATGACTCTGACAGTGTATAAACTGTAGGTTTTCAGCAGCTGATTCAGTGTGTCGATTCTGTCCGCATCCTCCAGCTGACATAGTCGGATTACTTTGAAACCTTTCAGAAGTTTCTTGTCCTGCAGGAGCCACTTGAACTTTTTAAAGTCGTCAGCTCCCAAATCTTCCAAAGTGTCTAACAGAATCTTTCTAGGTGTCACCGTCTGTCCTTCCTGCAAGAGTCCAAAACGTATGAATAGATCATGAGCTAAAATAAGGAGGAAGCCCTTGATTTTTTTTTTTTTTTTTACATCACGTGTGCTTGCGATTGTCATTAAAAGTGGAATTTTATGATACATGTGGCATGTGGGTTTGAAGAATGGAATAATACTCAGCAGACTTCAACGACTTAAGAGTGATTCATAATGAAATGCATCACAAATGCATGGGGTGTCCAAAAACCCTTTTCCACCACTGTATGAGAAAGTATAGAGAAGTTAGTTCAAAATCTATATAATTTGTAATAGACTGTACTTTTTAATAGAATGCAAACTTTTTGTTACACATGTAATATTGCAACACACACTTAAATTTGCTTTCTGCCATCACTAGATCATCATACACACCACATGCTAGGAACAGTGGGCTCACCATATTAGGTGCCTGGGGAGAAAATGGGGAGGTTAAGTGCCTTCCTCAAGGGCACGTCAGCCAACAACTTTCCACCAATCCAGGGAATCGACCAGCGACCTTTCAGTCACAAGCCGGCTCTCCAACCATCTAGGCCACAGCTACTCCTTTTATTAAAATATCCAAAGTTTGTCAGTATTACATAACTGTTTCTTGCATCTTGTTCTGTGACTTGTTTTGATTTTTTTTGTCTCTTTATTTCTCTTAAAGCTCATCTTCATGAACTTTACTGTTTGACAACTCTTCCACAGATAATGTTTCTACATTTTAAAATGTAAAATAAAGGCAGATAATGTCACTGACTTTGTTTTGTTTTTTTTTCATTGAGTTTGTTTTATGTTTTTGCCCAGTGGTATGGTTTGGTCAGACCTCAGTTGCATAGTCAGATGGTCCAGTCACCTGATTGGTGAGTCCCTGTCTTGTCCCGCCTCCCTGTACACTATACAGGTACAGAAGATGGCTTCAGCAATTCTTCATAATGACTCCCATCCTTAACGGGGTGAATTTCAGATCCTCCTCTGGATGGAGGTTTTTAGTCCCATGATGCAGGACACAACCTTATAAAAACAGTTCTGTTCCTGTTGCCCTCAATGAACTCAATTAGAAATAGTAACAGTGCACTTTATTCACTTATTTAACCTATTTTCTTGCTCCATTTATTATTATTGTGACTTCTAATTCATGAATACTATGTTCTTATCCTGGTTTCTATCCCAGAGGCTGTTTTATTATTGTTTATTTATTATTATATTATTAATTGTGTTTTATCGCATCTTGTTTTTATTTATTTGATCTTATTTATTTGTCTTTTTACTTATACTGATTAATGTTGGAGCACTGAGCACATTTTGTCGTCTTGTCTTTGAATCTCGACCCAGTCCCTGCCTAACAGCTCTGTGTGTTGCTCAATGTCTGCAAAACAAATCGTGCATAAATAAAGTAACCTTGAACCCTCTTAATAATTATTGATATATACCCTGGATACTTATGAAGACAAGTTGTTTGAATAGAATCTGTGAAATCTGTATCACAAACTAAATGAGTGTCTTTGAATGTGTCGCAATATCAAACCAATTCAGCTGCGGTCATTTTGTGGTGGTTTAATGATTAACCGACTGAGTCCTGTACTTGGGTCATGTACACTTTTTCAACATTAAAAACCTGGAAATGGTTTGTCGTGAATTCTAGGCGCCTGATGTTTGGTGTTCAAGTGTTTTTTTGGGATGTTTTTGAGATAATACGGATCCACTGAGTCTCTGTCGGAGCTTCCTCCTTTAAACCAAACGTCTCCACATCCGCTCAATATTTGTAATGTGATGCCATTAAGACAAAAACAGAATCAAACTCTGGAAGCACGAAGGGAAACTCACCGAATCCGAGGAGGCCATGGTGAGGACCTGGACCAGTACCTGAACCCGGGCCTAGAGTGGACTGAGATCGGACTTTGGTTCGGTCCTCAGTCAGACCGAAGGGCCTGGACAGGGGATCCGCTTCATCCTCCTCCTACAATCTCGCAACTTTCACTTCTGGGTTGGGCGGGACGTGAGCTGCGTGCGTAAAGTGTGCGTAAAAGACACTGGCATGACTCCCATTCAGTGGATTAAAAATCAAATAACAACCTGTAAGAGCTGAGAGGACCTTATTTGATTTTTTTTTATTTATTTTTTTTTTTTATTCCACTGTCTTTTTGGGATCCTGCACACTTTGCAGTACTGAATGTGACGTCATCACCTCTTTTCATGATTCCTGTTCAGGCCCATGTCTGCTCAAAGGCAGGTCCGCATGTCTTTGTCTCCTGTGAAGGTTAATATATTGATGCTGACTTTCTCATCACCATAAAACCATCAAGGAACAAATGATATATTTGGTGAAATGGTCTTAGATTGACCAGACACTTGTACAAATAAGTAACACTAGTAAAAAATATAAACATGTAATATTCGCACAATGAACCTGACTCGACACATCTTGAACCCATAAATATCATAATAAAACTGTAAATCTATGTGGATCATTTCTAAATAAAAACAATAATAAAAATAAAATACAGAACACTAGTGATATCATCAAACGTATTATTTCAGATACTGTCATATTATCAGGTATTATTTAAACAATGTGACACAGGCACAAATAATACAAGACATTACGATGACAGACATTAGTGTTTGTAGAAACATGCACAAATGAAAGTCAGACTGTGCATTTTTTTTCCATGTAGGCCCATTTGTCTACATTTTTAGACACTGAAATAGACGCACCTACATGAATACGAACACTTTTTTTGGTTTTGTTTTTGTCAACCTACTCAGAGCAAAGAACACTAAAGAAAAACTGACTTTTTCAGGACAATATATCATTAAACACAAAAACAAGCGTCTACAATGACTCTTACTTGACAATGTTGCAGAAAATGACATATATCTATCTGGTTTTATGGGTGTTTTATGATTTTGTAACCCTTATCCGGTTTTAAACATGTTCCAAACTTAGTTTCGGTCGAGGTTAAATTTATTTAATCTATATATCACAAAACAGTGCGACTGTCCAAACAAATGAGTATGATAAAATAGTTAAAAAAAAAAAAAAAAACTTTACTGACTTTAACAAACTGATCAGAACCTTTATTTAATGCAATATTAAACATTCGGACCTTTATTATGAAAGGCCACTTCCTGGGTGGACTTAGTGGAGTCCAGATGCGGGTCACACCACACGCACTGCTCGGCTCTGACTGACTCAGGACATCATGCGGAACTGGAGTCCGGTTCGGGCCGCGGTGCCGGTCCGGGATAGACCTGCCACCTCCGCCTTGGACCAGAAGGCGCGGAACCAGAAGTGGGTCAGACTGGTCACTGTGGTGTCCTACGTCCTGTCCGTGTCTCTGGCTGCCGTGGTCCTGGCTGTGTACTACAGCCTCATCTGGAAACCCAACCCTGGACCCGGACTGACCCGCACCGGTGAGCCCGGCCTGAACCAGAACCGGACCGGGTGTGAGGATGGTTTGTGTGACTCAAACTGGAGCAGACCGGCTTTAACGCACACGGACCCGTACACCGACCCCAGAACCGGGGGTCAAACAGGTTCCGATGTCAACCCTCAGACCTCCGGCTACGGACCTGCACACTCTGGTCCACTTCAAGCCGAACCGGGTTTCACCGGCACCGCCAACCCGCCCACTGTCACCGCGGATGACCCATCCAACCTGCCCACGCAACGGGACCCGGGCTCCGAGGGGTCCGGGCTCTAGGAGAAGTGACCAGGTCCACACCTGACGGGTTTGTCCGTTTCAGTGGAAGAAACTTCTGATTCATGTAGACTAGAATCTTGTCGAACCGGGTCAGTCATTGAATGACACAAAAGTCCTGAAAACATTGAGCAGCACACACTCCTTCATTGTTTTGGTTCATTATTAGTTCATGTGGTTTATTGTCTTTATTTTATTACCTTAAATCCAATGTTTGCATATAGAAGAAATACAAAAAGTAATTTGAAATAAGTTGAAAATACAGTTTATGTTGAATTGTGTGTATTACGTCCTTTCCTCATCTATGTTTAGGTCCATATTTGTTCTGTTCTCTGTCTTCTGGTTCAGTTTTCCTGGGCTTTAGTCTTCTTGGGTCCAGGTCCTGTTTTGTATTCTTGCTTGGTCTCACCTGGGGTATGAGCAGAACCATCAGACTGGTGGATCCATGACACTTAGACCCGTCTCCTCAGAGTCCTGAGGGGACATGAGTCCGCCTGTTCTTGATCCTGATGATGAACAGGAAAGAACAGAAGGCTTTCCTTCACATCCTGTTTATGTTCCTTATCCACACTTCAGATCCTGACTCCTGCTTTTCTATTTTCAGACCTGCTAAACACTTTGGCTCGACATCCATGGATTATTTACATCCATTTTTAACTTATGTATTTTTTTCATAATGTCTGAATCTCTGTTCATATTTTTTCAGTTTTGTTCAAATATGTATTATTGTTTCTACAAACAAATAAATACATAAATGCCAAACTCAATGAATTTGTCTTCTGACATAAAGTGTTAATTCTCCTTATCACTAATTTTAACCTGTTTTGAGTTGTGTTTTCATGGTTGGTGACATGTGTTAATTTTTTTCACCCATTTTTCATTTTTGTCAAAGTTCCTTATTAGTCTTACTCATATTTAGTCGTTCACATATAATTTGTTGTTTGTCATGTTTTAGTCGAATAAAAGTCTCAATATTTTAGTCCAGTTTTATTTAGTCAAACAAGAATTCACTGTATTTTCATCTAGTTTTACTCAAAACATTTTAGTCTTTTTTTATTTTTTTATTTCAGAGATGATTTTTGTCTATCATTCCAGATGAATTGTGTTTCAAAGATAAAATATGGATTAAATGTCATAATTACCTGAATGAATTAAAACTATTTAGAATCACCAACTCTCTCTCTCTTTTGTCTGGATGTTGTGTTTCCTCTTACGTAGACGACAACAACGAAGGAGTTTAGTTTTTATTTCATGCAAAACAGTTTCCTCTCATTTTTATTCGTCAACAATAAGGCACATTAACACAGTCTTAGTGTTTTTAGAACATCGGTGCAGTCTTGTCATCTCCTCTTCACCATGGGGAAAAGGTTGATTGACGAACACATTTTATCTCGTCTCATCTGATTAAATTAACACTAGATTTTGTTTCTTTGTTGATTTCACACTGAGATGTTATTATATGATATATTATTTAGTTTCAGTTTGATACAATATAATGTGTCTTGTTACATTATGTCACAATTCCAGACATTAAATCACATTAAAGTTTCTTGTCGTTGAGGATATTTAGACTTTCTAAATAGATCTGTGTTGAGAGTTAAAGTACTTCCTGTTGCTGAGGAGGATTGGGAACATTTCATTCACTAATCCATCACCTGATTATCAGATTTAATCTAAAAAATGGATGATGGGCAGATAAATCCTCTGCTTTTTTCCCCATTGTCAGTGGATGAATCAGGTCCAGGTACTGTATTCACACCCTGGTTTTATCTATTCACTGGTTTTTGAGTAATGGAACAAAAAAAAAAAAAAAAAAAAAGAACAATCAGATAATGAACATGATATGACAATTGAATTTGAATTGAATTTCTTATACTTATTATTGCATACGTCTCAGATATCACAGTAGATTATTTTTCAATGGGTTGCGATCATTTTCCTTCAGGGTTTATTTTGTTTACACCATCAAACAGTTTTTATTATTCGGTACATTTTATTATTATATCATTATGAATGTATTACTTCTAGGATTATGAAATATTCTGACCACAGAGAAGTGTTTAAAACCATTAGCAATAACGGTGCCAGGTACAACAAACCTCACCCCTCACATTTATTGTAGTTTATTTTGGCATCCAGCTGATGTCAACATATCGATTGCCTCTGTTGGTGAAAAGTTTTAAAACACCCCAATTGTTCCATTTTTTTTGTTTAATTGAAGATTGAATTCAAGCAGTTCAAGTCCAATGAACAGCTTGAAATGGTACTAAGATAAGTGGTGAATTGTCAAATAAGGCCTGTTTGACCTTTGAACTTCAGCGGCAGAATGTGTCACTTCAAGAGTTTGATCTATTACACAGCAAATATGCTAGTGTTAATTTAACACCATAAAGTGTCTGTATGTCCACACTATACGGTGTAAAATTAATACTTTCAAAAGTGTACACAGCAAATATGGGAGTGTTAAATAGCCAGTGT
>JAPSES010095724.1:0-20631 GCA_029822895.1 Maxillicosta whitleyi | reverse complement strand
AATTTTATCTCAGTGTGCAAGCACCTATTGTCTTGTTTAGTTAGATTATTTAGTTAAAGACATGGACACTTTGCCTTTTCGATATGGACTCTACAGCCTTTTCATTATATCCACATTAACACTCGTACTGAAATCAAGGTTACACAATCCTCACTTATTTCTTAAACTCAAATTGTCACATCTAAATAAAAATTACATCTTATTGACAGACTTTTCACTCTGGTCATTCTATACAGATCACCTCCAAAGTATTAGTGGAGTTAAATCTGCAACAGCTGAAACATCAAAAATAATGACAAAGTCTTAACATGCACACCGTCCTTCTGCAGGTTTTCCTCTCATTTCAAATCAAACCATGAAATATAAAAATAGGTGACCTGATGGTACTTTTCCAGTCATCTGTGTCGAGTAACAGAGTAGTCAAAAACAGTTCAGAGAAGGGGCTAGGATTGTCATTTCCTGTTGCTATATGTTAAAATGTTATGTAAATTTTCCATGTAAAAAAAACATCATGCCCTACAAACACCACTTCTCACACTGTGTCCTGGCACAGTGCACCAAACCAGAGCAGCCACACATGTCCAACAAACTGCACTTCAGGGATTAAATCTGCTTTGGTACAGTACATACTGCCCACAGTGCAACTTAAACAGATCCTGTTGAAGTCTGGGGAGAGTCTGCATGAGACCCTGGTCCTTATCTATCCCTGCATGAAAATGCTTTGTTTCGTATCAGCACAATCATGTCGTTATCAGTGATTTAATGAATTTTTAGTAGCAGTATCCTTCAGCCTTGAAAGTAATGTTGTAATCAAGACCAGCTAGACTGAGACCAAGACACTCAGAGACCAGAGGGTAGACCACAGGCAAGACCAAGACCAGAATAAGACCATGACACACTAAGACTGAGCCTGTTGAGACCAAGTCAAGATGGAAAACAGACTAAAGTTAGAATTGACATGACAGGTTTACTCATATTGATTGAAAAGCAAAAGGCAGGACTAGTGTCATGATTAGTTAAATTAAATTCATGCTGTGTTTTGTGTTATATTGTCCTTATGTTTTGAAGAGGGCACGTAACAAATAACGGTACTATTCTGTGATGATGCAGTTTTTGTACAAATTCCATCGAGACTATGTCCAAGACCAAGACAAGCCCAAAGAAAGTTGAGACCAAGACCAAATGAGTTGAGTGACAAGACCAAGAGCACAAAAAATTGGTTATGTAACATTGGACTAAATAATTTTGATTATTGATTTTACAATCAACAGTGATCATTGATAATGTAGCTGAGGGCCATTTTGTTGTTGAAAAAATAACTGATGTCCAGAGAGAAAGAAGTAAATGTTCCTTTTTCATCTGCAAGTGCTGTGGAAGGTAAAAGACCAATCAGTCTACAGTGAGACTTGAATTGTGAATCTAGACGGTAGATTAAACACTCCTCTAGTCAAGACATGTGCTTACTTAAAACACTCCTCTTCCCGTCTGACAGTAAGCAGCAGTGGTAATTTAAGATACATCAGATGCCAGGAGGCTTTAGTGGCTGGCACAGTGTGGCATGCATCTGCTCAGACGAAGACTCACACACACTGGAGAGTATCTTCCCTGTGCACAGCAGAGCCTGAGAGAGACACAGTTGTCCTTGGATAACGGCGGGCGTACTGCCGAGAGGCTGCATTTCTCGCGCTCGAGCAGTGCTCAAGTCAAGCTCTTAAAATGGCTCCTGAGCCTGCGGGAGCAGATGCTTGGTTACCCTCAATGCTGAGTCAATCTGATTCCCACAGAATTCAGGTTAACTGTCACAGAGCAACGTTCAAGCAAAAGGTGGGGAGTGAACTTCATACCTGCTGGTGATGATAGGTGACACTGTACTTGTTGTCACAGTTCCTATAAATCACAAGTGAAATGTCGACAGTCTTCCATTCTAAGATCAATCTTTTCATTGTAAACACTAGTCAAACAGCACCTGCATCATGTTCTTGAAGATGCAAGACCCAGGGGCATCAGCTTGGATTAAAGGAATGATATTCAGTAACGGTTTTCTCATCGTTTCATTGCATTTTTACACTAACATCTTTCCCAAAATATATTCACTACATTCCTGCAACGCCCCTGTTATAGTATGAGGCACAACATGACAACTGCATGACAACTGCATATCGGAAAGTGCATCAAACATCCCATAAAAAGATCACAGATGAGTACATAAACACATTTGTGTAATGTGCGGTCAAATGGGTTTTTTTTTTTGGTTTGTTTTTTGGATGATTCATTCATCATAAAACCCTGAGCCATGTATGAGCAATCAGTGGAACCACCTAGAGCAGCTTGTTTCTCACACTGGCACATGGTTCGACGTCACCGGGTTAGAAGAGGACGTTTGTAACATAAATGACTTTTAGAGTATTATCACCAAACAGATTAGATTAATTTCGCAGGCATTTATAGAAAGGGCCCAGGGTAATGTTTTCATCAAGCTTGATTCCTACAACAGTGAAGATTTGTGAGTCAGTGACAAAATTAGTCAAGTGGGAGTGAATCAACATTGTACTTCTGCACACATACAAAACAGACGTACTGTGAGTTACTCAGATGAACATGCAACTTTGACTGATAGACTGCAACTTACAGTATCTTTGTTCACAATATGTTGATATATGTCAGGGTTGTGTTTGTTCATGTTCTTTAATGTAACTATGAAGATGTGAGACAGCGTTTGTGACTTTGGTGTTTTTTGAAGGTGTATACTGTAGCAACAGATGCAGCAGGTGCATGTAAATAATATTCAATTTGTCATTTTTAATTCTATTTCTAATTTATTCATGAAAATACCAAATTACGCACACACACACACGAACTGTTCAAGGACTGATCGAACTCACAATAATCACCTTTCTTAACCTCGAGGGCTTCTTCCCCCTCCCCCTCCCAGACATGCTGTGGACGGAGGGTTCAGGAGCGCTGCGTCCGATTGGCTGCGGCGTACCACCTCTGGACATGGGCGTGTCACATCCCTTTACCCCCCCTCACTACCCACATGTGCTTCTGGTCCTGTGTGTAACTGTTGTTTTTGTGCTTTATGCAGAGGCGTGTTTTTTTTCATAAATTACACTTTGTAGACTTAGACTATAGAATGAAATTTGTCTTTTTTTTTTCTCACCTTGATTCCCTTATGTTTGTTCTTTTTTATTCTGCATAAACGAGGCGCTGGCTAAGCTGGCGATGTGTCAGTTCAACTGGATCTGTATTTTTGTCTGTGTTTAATGTTTATCTTTATCAGTTGTAACTGGAATTTCAATTTCCCAGTTTTGGGATTAATTAAGTACTTCTTCTTCTTCTTCTTTTTTACCCTGCAGCCAAAGTCAGGCCAAAGGGGTATTACACTCTTTTTGTCATCTGTCTGTCCATTCAACACCATAATCCAGTTATCTGAAGAATGCATGGACATATCTGCACCAAATTTATGCTGTGGATGCATCTTGGCATGGTGTAGAAGTCTGTTGAAAATAGGTGACCTTGACCTACTTTTTCAAGGTCAAATGGACTTGTGTTTTGTGCAGTTATAATATCAGAGTATTTTCAAATATAAATATGTACGTACTAAGTTTTACACAAAGACAATCTAATCTAAATCATAGGGAAGTAACTTTCAACAGAATCTTACACTATATTTGGCTGAGGGGGATTAAAAGTGTGCAGCACATTATGCTCTCTTTATATTTTCATTTTTCACTTATTTGTGGTTTTTCTACCTGTCTTTTTCTCTGCACTTGCTTGTTGTATGTTGCTTCTGCTAACTGAAATTTCCCTACAGTGGGTATCATATCATATCTTATATCTTATCTTATCCAACATTTCGGAGGGTGTGACCCAAAGCAGAAAATTAAAGTCATCCATTATTTTCAGTATTTTAATTAGTTCCATGGGCTCAAATATGTACTAAACAAAACCCATGATGAGATATTGGTTGAGTTGACCTCCAGTGTACACTGACCTTCTGATCATCCACCAGTCCCTGCCTGCAGAGTTCAGTGGATACACTACACATCCATTGTGCTTGTGTAATATGTGATGTGTGGATTTTTCAGTGACACTTTGAGTTGACAAGTGCTGCTGCTGAGTCATTTGTTTATTCTCTCATGGAGCTGATGTGGCTCTGGGGTAGCACTTTAAAGCAACCGGAGGTGTTAGATTCACTCTGACACTTTGATAGTGTCGATTTGATCATTTAATGATTCCAAAGAGAAATTAATAGACATTTTTGTGGTCAAGAAATGAAGTGTCTGTAATAAAAATGACCCGTAGAAGAAAATGATTGGACTGTGGAGGTGGGAGATGATCACAAGTCTGTTATTTGTCCTTTTAGACGTAAGATTTATGCAAGTGAAGGTTAATGCAAATCTGCCCTTCAACACAGAATGTAATGTGGCCTTAGGGAAAGGCATCAGATTGGGAGCTAACACACCGCACACCGGTCTCTGCTGAAGTAATTCATTAACACCAAACCTACGGTGAATGACTTATCAATGTAGGGAAAAAAAAGCTCCTGACATTTTATCAAGGACAGGTGAGTAATGAATCCTTCCAGCACTGACTCATCCTGTGGGAGCATCTAGGTTTTTATCCTTTGCTCAAAGACACATGGGGCCAATGCTTGAGATTCATTTATATGATACGTCTAATTGGAAACCTGTAACGGAGCTAATCTACATGAATTGATATGAATTTCTGCAACAGAGTGTGAGAGCGAACAGCTGTGCTCCAGTGGGTCTGAGGGGACGGGTTTGTGTTGTTCATACATAAGGCCAGGTCAAAGCATTTTAACAGCCATCATCTCATACTTAAAATATTACTTTATTAAATCGTTAAAGACTAAACAGGAACAACAGAAAGGAACCGTGTCCATCTGTCTGTCAAAACTCTGAACTTTAAATGCTGCGTCTGTACAGAAATCGGGAATTTGTTGTGAACTCAAACATGCAGAAATAAGAGGAAGTAGAACTTATTTCACAGCTGTAATCAAATCACAAACACTGTGCTAATAAATAATTTGGAGTTTATCTGGATTCTGCCGACTATGACCCGAAACACACACACACACACACACGCACACACCGATCCAGCTGATGTCATCATGCTAATGTCTGCATATCAATTGCCTCTATATATGTCCCAGGTTTGAAGTACATTGAAACATCAATGTTTTTATAAACATTAGAAATTTCACACATAATAAGTAAATAGGGGAAATAAAAAGGGTTTTTTTTCTTAAATAATAAAAAATGTGAACTCGTGACCTACTTTTGTCAAAATGTAATGACATCTATTCTGGGTCATTGGTTCTATAAACTTAGTTTGGAATGAATTCAACCAATAGTTTTGCTGCAGTAATAAGTATCAGAGTACAGATATTTTTAGACTAATGAACATTATTATTGTTTTTAATTATTTAAGGAGAAGGGGCAAGAGTTTATGAGTTATACTTGTCATTGTCTTTCGAATATGTATTTTTTATGTTTTAAGTCTATCTATCTATCTATCTATCTATCTATCTATCTATCTATCTATCACTTTATAAAATGTATTTTTACATTCGTATTTGAAATAAACGCTTCAATCAGTCTCAAAACTAATAAATTCCAAGGAATGGCTCCATATTATTGTGATTTTTATAGCACAATGATCAAACAACATGAATAAAGCTAATTATTTTCTACCAAAGTGTAATTTGTTCTTATAGATAACACCGATATTTTCATCAGAGAAAAGCTCCAAATAACCATCCTTCCGGTCATACCGTATGGGAGCTGACATGCTGTCCTGACATGTGTTGTTGTTACGATACGGTGAAATAATATGGGCAAAATCCAGTCTGTGAGCTTTTCATCAGAATCAGATGTGATGTTTAAAGAGTTCGTAGTGAATGGCATGTTCTGAAACACTGAATCACAAATAAAATCCATGTATTATTCTATGTTCAGTTAATATACTAAGTACTAATTTTCCCTCAGTTTTCTCTGTTTTGATAAAGAAACTTGTGAATTTACATTGAACTTTTGCGAACATCTAAACAGTAGGTAAATCAAATATGAGAAAATACCTGATTTTCACTGAAAAATGCAAAAGGCATCTTAAAATATAATGTAATACAATTAGAATATTAAAATAAACGGTGACAAATTCAGGGTATACAGCAATCGTTGAGTCAAATTTACTACCATTTAATACCTTTTTTTTTTTACTACCTTCAAATGGTTTTTACAACCACCACGACATCAAGTTGCACCAAGTATCAATCAGAAAGATTATGTGACATGCACGTACATATTAATATTAGATTTTGAGGCATACTGTAAAGTATGCCTCAAAATTGTCATTCCTGACGACAGGCCTTATCCAAGCCTGAAAGCTTGGATCCCGGAGCCAGGACTGGGAAAACTTACATTTCCCCATTTCTAATCTTTTTGCCACCCGCTAGAATTCGAAGAAGAGCTACTGATTCACTAGCACTGCTTTCCATCTCCACTTGGATTTAGCTAGGCCGGACGATTTCAGATTCTATCGACCAATGAATACAATGCATTGATATGACGTCAATATCAAGTTCATATTCACACATTCGTTTTTGAAGTAGCGGCGCAAACAAGATAGGATTTATTTATTTTATTTAGCCTATTTCATCAGAATGAAACCACTCATTGCCCAAAAGAAAAATGAATACCCATTTAAAAACAATTAAAACCTTTTCACCGAATTTATCACCTTTTAAGGCCATTACATTTTTTGTTTTTGATTTATCACTTTTTAAAACCCCGCGGACCCCCTGAAATTACTAAGAAAAGGTTAAATGCAGAGAAACATTTACCTTAAAAATAAACATACTTCGAGGGTCAAAGGGTTTTAAGACACTTTGAAGAAACCTTTATAATAATTCAGACTACACAGTGATGAGAAAAAAAATCAGCACAGACCATAAAGATTGTTTGATGGACTGTTTCCTTAAGTGAACCAATTTAACCAATCAAACGGTTCTCCAGGCTCTCTAAAGGTCTCATTATCATTGTTTCTTGACATGACTTTGTCTTTTCTGTCATCTTGATGAGTTCACACTCACATCTTCTCCCTCAGGCCATTATTTCTCCATCACTATCCTGATACATTTGAGTTTTGACACTACTTTGTCCTGAGAAGACGTGCATGAGGAGCTGCTGTATTTCCTGGCAGTGGGAATGTGAGTAAAGGGCTCTTTTGCCAAATGGATTGGTTCTCATGTGACAACTGGATTAAACTTTTGCCCCCATGCCCTCCACTGGGAGCTTGATTCCTACCGCTAGCTGTACCACCATGTGACATGAAGCACATTTCTCACCTCTAGCGCAAACAGCGTGGAGGTGGACGAGGGCGCACGCTTCACTATCAACCATGGAAAAGAATGTGAGGTGCAGGTTTGTCTGCCTTAAACTGCTTTGAGAGTTTTCACAAACATACAGTGAGAAGAGAGGAAGCTCCTCAGGCGTGGGCCCTCTAACCTCGTCCTTCTGAGACAGGACTCTATCTTTGTACCAACAAACCCCTCGTGGTTCTTACTGAAGAGCAAACGCACCCAGGCGTGAACATCCTCCTCTGTCTGTGAGCCTGGTGAAGGGGAGGGCTCCTTCGGGTCCTGGGGAGCCGGAATCCAGTAGAGAATTACTAATAGGATTGGTTCAGCCAGGTCGGTATCAGTGAACCATGGAAGAAAACTCAGACAGCCAAAGACGTCTGCACCGCTCTGTGAGGCTGGGGTCAGCTCACTTTCACTTCATTCAGCTCACAAAGTCAGCTCATGAGAACAAGAAATTAATTTTTTTTTCTCCTCCGGACCGTTTAGAATTATGATTTGCAGTCTGATTATGAACGCTGGCAGGGAAGAGAAAGCATTCACCCATATTCACGCTAAAGTCACCTTCAGATGTGAACCTACGGATGAAACAGCCGCCAGTGAAGTAAGGTTACAGCATGTTTTCCGATAAGATGTCTGCAAATCAAACATGAAGCATTTTTAGATTAAACCTAACGTCTTTCAAAGGCAGAGCTGCACTGCTGCCTCACACCACAGCTTGGTTTCTCAGTACTCATAGGGATAGAGAACCATGTCACGCCTGTATTAAAAATAAATCTGAGCTCTATTCTTTATTTAATATGTTCAGCACACACTGTGCTCAGTCTGCAGGCCCTGATCTCCACACAACAGTCACTTCTTCTACAATGTGATGAAAGTAATGTCTTAATATGGCAACTTTCAGTGCAGAATGAGACCGATCTACAATAAATTGTTAACTCTCAGCAACTGTTTCCAAGGTTAAGAACAGAGAGGCTCGAATCGGTTTCATCTGCATTTAATATTTATGACCATTTTGTGCAAAACAGACATATACGGTACCATTTAGAAGAAAAACTCTTTATAAAGTACAGGATTTTTATAGAAAACTAAGACTGGCAATGAAAAGTATATTATGGCCACATATGTAAAATAAAAAAAAAACACCGTCTCTACATTAATAAAGTCATAATATTTCAAGAATAAAGCCATAATATTATGAGACTAAGGTTGCCGTGTAAAGGAAAAATAATGTACTTTTATGAGATTAAAGTAATATTTTAAAAGAAATTCCCAATAGTGCAATAAAAAGTCATAATTTTAAAAATGTAGAAAGCCTTAGGCCTTGTTGATGACAGAGTTTCCAGTTACAGCAAACACAAGTGAAGCAGCAACTTAAGTCATATTGGTGGGTTAATAGGCTCCGTATTTCACCATGTGTAAACTCTAAATGAAAGTATAACCTCACAAAATGTTCCAAGTTTTCCATTATGTGGGTGCCACTTTATTCTCTTATTTATTTTCTCTCATTATTCTCATAATATATATTATGACTTCATTCTCGTAACATTTTGACTAAGTATTCGACTTTATCCTCCTAAAATTATAGGTTTTATTTCAATCTTTTACGACTTTATTCTCGTAGTGACAAGTGTTTTCATTTTCTTATGTGGCCCTAATACGACGTCATAGAAAAAGTATTTCATTCAACAAAATGAAAATGAAAGTTACAACTAACAAAGGAGTGAAAACTAGGACTAAATATAATTGTAGGTAAAATCAACTTGTTCCCATCAGTGGTGTATGATATATAATTTAAAAAAAAAAAGGTTTGGCCAATATATGAACTTTAAAGCGGTTACATTTAATATTGATATTCCAAACTCTCAAACAGGAAGGAGAATTATCATACCAGAACACACGTAATTCTACCAGAACCACCTATGAATCAACATTATCTATTCACAGACAGAATAAAGTATAAAGTTCATTGTTTACACACATCTTAATTATGGTATCATCAATTTTAATTCTTCGAACAACACCTCACAGCCGGTCAAAATCACACTATGTCTTAAAATTGTCACCTCTGCTGCATCAGCTGATAGTTTACATTTTTGCTGCGTTAGCTTAACTCTGTTTATAGACAGGAAACAGCCACATTATAACCACAAATCATATCAGTTTTCTGTGTGGTTTGTCTTATCAGTAGCTGAATTAAAGATCATTAAAATAATAACATAATAATACATAAATGATATCAATTCCACAATTATATATGTAGTTACTATGTTTTAGCATGAAAAAAAGTAAAAATTGTATTATTAAAATGTTTACATCTACAAACAATCCATTTAAAAGAAATTTATTAAGTAAAGTGCAATTTTTTACCATTATTTGGCTTCAGTTCCTCATTTTCACGTTCATTATAACAACAAATACACAAAATATTTAATAACAGGAAGAATATTGGTAACATTACATTTAATTCTCTTGAGACATTTCTGGTTGTTCATATTTGTTCAGATTGTTCACATTTTTTTGTAAAAAGCTAGTCTGTAAATGTAAACATTTTATGGTAATGTAACTTTTTTTTACACTAAAACAAAGAGAAAAAAATGTGGTTTTCATTATTTATAGTCTATTTTGATCGTGTTTTATTGGTCTGACCTAAAATGATTTGAACATTTTTGATTGTTAATATCTTCAGTATAATTTTTGCATTTCACTAATTCATCCCATTTACCGGATTGGACCCTTTGGCGAGCTGGTTTTGGCCCCCGGGCCACATGTTTGACACCCCTGGTCTAAAGCATGGATCAACAAACAGTGAATCTAAAGATAATAACATCACATAATAACTTTATACCTTCCTAAGCCTCATAATCAATCACTTATGTAGAAGAAATGCGGTGATTTCAGCATTAAACTCCTTCTTTTTATAAAACTGTGTTCACTGGTTAAAACACTGGTAACTTCCATTTCTTTACTCCATAAGTTGTTTCTTAGAAGTTTCTTTCTTCTCATCACTTTTTCTTATTTCAGTCAAAGGCCCATGGTGTTACTCATTACTCCCTCTTGTGGCCACATATGTACACTGAACTGTTGGTGTAAATACAGACAGTTCATATCTCTACAGTCCAGTACACTGACATATTTGGCACAATTTCAGAAATTTTTATTCTGAACACACTCTAATGATAACATCAAGTCATTTCTTTGAGATTTGAAAGTGAAAATACTGCTTATAGCCCCTTTAATGAACCATGATTTTGTAAAAACACTTCCCCTACCTGTTTAAGCCTCTATAAAATAAAAGTAAATTATCCCTTATGTAGCAGGATGACCAGCGACGAAGCAGACAAGAGATGGTACTTTCCAAAAAAAAATGTTTCTTTATTTTTTTTTCTTCTTTGGTCTATTTTTTTTTAACCCGTGCAAATATCAACAGTGCAGTCCAAAATAGCAACAAAAAAAAAAAAAAAAAAAAACAAGAACACTGCACTGCACTTGAAATATTAACTGAAACAACACAAACTGACAGATATGTGGCGTACACACACTGCACATGCTCTGGTGTATTTACTGTACACGGCAAATGACTGCACTGTGCTGTGTGAAGGCAGAGGAGGATTGTTCAGGAGAGCATGAATTCTACCTAACAACGTTCTCCACTTCAAATCACACAGATCCCACGAGACACTACTGCAAAGCGGACTCGACAGAAAGAAGTTCACAGTCTGTTAAAAGTTCATCAGCAAAGGCAACTGATGTTTACAGCATCTGAAGGTGGAGACGGAGCGCAGCACTTCCATTCTGTCTAGCTGCACATGAGACGTTTACGCTTACGCCATTACCTGGGGCCTACCTAAGGCTTCTGCTACTTCTGTACTTTTCCTTCTCAAAGAAACTACAAAAAAAAACATTGCCAGTACTCAGCTTCATGTCTGACTGTGGTTTTATGCCAGAGGGTGGAGGCGGTCCCATCACCTTTTTTTTTTTTTTTTCTTTCTTCCAAGAGTCGACCTCCAGGGAGGTTTGTGTTACCGACTGCAGTCAATATCAGGCTTACAGAGGCTGCTTTACCATATGTCATTATCATCAGCAAGACAGACCCCCAACACTTATGAAAGAACTTACGTTAACATTATTTACAATTACAGTTCCTGCGCTCAGCTGTAGTACTCTGTCTCCAAATCTCTGCAAGATACCGCGGGGGCCTTAAAGGTTTTATGTCGTTTCTTTCAGAATTACTGTTTTTATGTAGATGCTGAAGCACTAAATAAAATAAAAAAAAATATTTGATGTGATTTTCTCCTTTTTTTCCTCCCTGTACACTGCAAATATTTGGTTTACCAAGACTTAGATTTATAAATGTTTGATAAAAAAAAAAAAAAAAAAAGCTAATTTCTTATTTTAAGTATCCGCACATTTATTTCTAGATTTAACAACCTTAATTCAAGAATCTTGTCAGGTAAAATGCAGATAATTTCACTTGTTTTTAGAACACTTTTCCTCATTTTTAAGGTTCTTATCTTGTTTTTATTTTTTGACACCCCCTTTTTTGCAGTGTAGCTGTGCCTCGCCGTTACCACCTCTGTTTCTCAGAGTGTTGATTTGTCTGCACATGTCCTCTAATTGAGCCGCGCTCACTCAGACGCGGCAGCATTAAACACTGAGCCCCCTTTAAAGCCCTGGTCTTTGAACAAGTGTAAATGATCAGTGGGCAGAGCTGAAAGCCAGGGGTTGATCCAGCAGGGTAACCGGGCACACAATCAGCATCAAACAAAGTTAACCAGGAAAGGAAAACGGCAGCTTCCAGTTCATTATCATGTCTCACTTTTGTAGGGACTGAAAATCGACACATTTTATAGCTTCAGTGACCAACAAAGCTGCCAAACCGGGTATAAGCCAGCAAACAGCCACCATTATTACTAGATGACGTCTCTGCCTGTGCTCATCACGCCCTTGCTCGTATGACATTTTCAGTTTCCAACATGTTTTCAGGGACCAGGTTTTCAAACTAAAGCTGTGAAACAAGCTGAGCTGTTGCCCAAGAGCGTCCAGGCTCTGAACGTGACCACGAGTGGATAAACAGCACGGCGCGGAGTATAAACACATAGTGATACGTGGAAGTTTGTGTGACTGTGCTCCTATGGGCTCAGTCCTGCAGCTCATTAGACTGCAGCAGCTGTTTGGTGCTAAGTGACAGGTTCTAAAACTTCAGACACAGAATATTTATTTAAGCAGATTGAACACATACCCATCTGAGGCATAAACTTCATATTGTGTTCACTTTTTCCAAAAAAGCAAAACAAAAAAAACTTCATAAACTTTTTTTTTTTTTTTGCCTTGAAGATAGAGCTCAGAAAAACAATCATCAAACATGCATTTTATTCTTTCTATTGCCCATCTGTTTTATTATTGCGGTGTCAACATGAGGATGGTAGGATTACTGGAGTATTACATCTCATGTCCACACAAACTGAGATTTTTGTTTTTGTTTTTGGTTCTTTCAACATCTGTTTAATAAACTAAAAATATGACCATAAGTCCTTCCACAAAATCTATGAAAAACAGTAAAAACTCTTACAAATGCGCAGACAGATTATTATTTCTGCTGGACATATTGTATTATTTATATTATAGAAATCTAGAGTCTTATTCCTTTTCGTTTCAGGTGAACTTTTGTTACATAAAAGAATTACAGACATGCACAAATTGGAGTGTGATGTCACCACATTTGGATTTGTTCATTTTTCCTGATCACGCAGACTTTCTGTGACCTAAAAAAACAACAATATCCATATGCACATAAAATCCACTAAAGTGTTTAACTTTTTCAGGTTAAAACACATCTTAACATCTGTTAAAATGAAAATATCGTTGAAACTTGTTGTTGTTGACACAGAGTTTAGCATTTTCTTCTGTTCAACAGGACGTTAAATGTGAAATTTCAGTGACAGGTAGGTCCCAAATCCAAGTTGAAACACAAAAGTGATAGTGTTACACATCTTATGTTTAAGGTCAAATGTTGCAGTGTTGGGGAAGTTAATCTGGAAGCGTAGGTTGTAAAACTACACATAGTTCAGCATGGCAGTAGTTCAAACAAACTACATTTCTACCCATGAGAAATGTAGTTTGTAAAACTAGCTAGAGTCGTTTTAGCATCTACTTTTTATTTTCCGCATTAAATTGGGAATGTACTTGTAGTGTATATGAAACATAATCTGGCTGTGGTTGGAGCGGCACGCCACTATCAGGGGCGGTGCCAAAGTAAAAACCAATCAGAGGCAGCGTTGGCTGTGATGTCATGACATGATCAGGACTTCAAAGCAATTCAGGATGAAAGAAAAAGGAACTGTCTTGTACTCAATGATAAAATACAATTTATATTATAAAAATAAATATTAAAAATAATGTATTTATTGTCGTTGCCTAAAATTGTAGTTTGCAAAGTGAGTAGTTAAACTACAAAAAAAAAAAATACCCAAAATGTACTTGAAGCGCTGTGTTGTATAAAGTACTGAAAAGTCCCTCTCAAGTAAAAGTATAGGTTCCCCTCCAAAAAATGGCAAAGTGCAAAAGTCAAAGTCACTGACTGAAATGTTACTTGAGTTGAAGTCTTAAAGTATCTGAAACTTTTTGTACTTAAGTACATGTACTGTAAAAAATAAATGTTCTCAAGTAATGTAACTAAAAGTACAAGTAAAAAGTAGTCTGAAAAGGCAGTCTAAACATCATGTTTTTTACTTTTTTTTTTTTTTTTTTTGATAAACTGATTGTGAATTACACTACTGAAAATAGAGACGCAGGCAAAATGTACCAATTTGAAAGTTTGTAAACCTGTTCTTTTTGCTCTTTCAAATGAAGTCAGTCCTGAAAATTCAGCGGACAAAAATGAAAAAAAAAAAAAAAAAGTAAACTATGGCTGTATACACGAACAATTGCCATCATTATAGACAAAATAAACAAAACTGGGACAGAACTGTAACTTATCTGCCATCTTTCTTTGTTTTGTAACGAGTAGCAAAACGGAACACTGAAAAAGTAGTGGAGTAAAAGTACACAGTTAAGTTCAGAAATATAGTGAAGTAAAAGTAAAAGTTGTCAAAAAAATTTTAAACTTGAGTAAAGTACAAAGTCTCCCAAATTGTACTTAAGTACAGTAGTGAAGTATTTTTACTTTGTTAGTATACAACACTGTTGCACAAAATATGAACGTAGTTTAACTACAAGCAAGTAACAGTGAAATGTAGTTTAACGACAGAGTTCAACTATATGTAGTTTAAGTCATTTAGTGTCAGTGAAGGGAGTAGAGGGTAAAGGTGAGGAGATCAGGTCCATCAAACATCACCAAAGTTCAGTTCATGTCTTTTGGTTGTTTAATATAAAAGAAGAGAAAGTCAGCAAAATGTTTATCCAATCAGAAATGTAATTTGAGTAAAATCCTAAAAAAACACTGCCTCACTTTGACATTTCCTGTTCTTAGGTTGTACATTAAACTCAACAAAACATAAATCAAGTAATTTTCAATTAGTTTAGAACTTCTTCATGTATCAAACCAGTGACCGTCTGAAAAATCCCTCAAGGACCCAAAACAATGAATGCACGTTGAGGAAAAAAAAAAAAATCACTGGTTCTGTTATGGACACTTCTTAAGCAGATTGAAGATGGAGAAACCCAGTGAACCTGTGGATTCATCTGCTTAACTCCAAACCTAATGTGGTTTTATTGAATTCTTGCAGCACTTTTGTCAGACAGCTCTAAAGCCAAGTGGGGCAAAGACTCAAGAAACACAAATCAGCCTAAAAGTCTGATTTATTAATTACCTTTTAATGTGTGAGCCTCAGGGTTGTGCAAACGGTGCCAGAGAAAAGAACTTTCAGTAAATCCATTGTCCTTGGGAAGTGCTCCATCTTTCAGAGTGAATGGATCAGCATTAATTATTCAGCAACATTCAGCCCAAACAAACGGCACGTCTGTTCTAGCTCACAGAGCTCGGGGGCACATCAAGGCCCCTCCTGGCAGTCTGGGGGGGGGGGGCTGGAAGGGCACACCTTTAGGATGCATACCATCACATCCATAAATGCATGGTACATGGTCTTATCTAACCCGTTCTAAGTGCAGTGCGAGGCGTTTCTATCCACTGTATATCCAGTATGTTGGCAGGGACACGGACATCTAAGACTAAGACCTGACCCCGGTCTCCACCTCTTTGATCTTTCCAGTTTCAGTAGCGCTCTTCGCAGTCTCCATTCACAGTGACATCCAATTCTGTTTGCAAATTGAGCAGCAAACCTCATCCAATTTGGCTAAGATCAAGTCATATGCATTACTGAAAGCCGCCCACCGCTTCTTCCATTTTAAGATGACCGTCACACCAAGCGCTCGTTTTCTCGCATATTTCCACTAGATAAACACAACATTTTAACACTTAACATGATCTGATGACTCACCCTTTTCGCTGTGAGTGTTTTTGTCTTTTTTTTTTTTGTAGATGAGCACCTGTAGCGGCTCGGCCTGGCTGTCGTAGGGAGGTGGGTGAGATCTATTTAACAAACAGTCACTTCAGATTCTCTGTTGAATTAACAGAGACCTTTACCGAGACAGAGATGAGTACCGCTGTCAAACATCAGCCATGCATGCACTTTTTGTTATTTGTCTCATGCTGCAAAATGCTTCATTCATTAACAAATGCACATCATGCCGGTAATTTAAAAGAGTTAACAACTGATTAAAATGAGCTGTGTTTCTTGTTGGGTACTATTCAATGAGAAATGAGACGTCTGGAGTAGTTCCTTCAACATGGGGTTATGTCACTACTCCTGCCACATGTTTTTTTTAAGTGGGATAAACAAACAACACATATACATTTGTTATGAATACTGTGGTAGTAGGAGGAGTTTTAACCCATAAAGACCCAAACATCCACCACCAACCAAAAAGCATCTACTGAGTTAAACTGTTTAATACCTGTTGATCCACTAATCCCATCAATAAATAATAAAAAATAAATAATTAACATAAATTACACTTTGTCAACTTTTCGTGGTCATCAGATATGACCTATTTGGATGTTCAGAGGCTCCGTAGTTACCATGGAAACACTGTCATCCTCTACAACATCGATTCACTAATAAAACCCACGGAGTTTGAAAAATGACGGCGGATAAAAAAAATTGTTAATAATTGTTAATAAGACTGAAAAAGTCACTTTCTTTTCAGTTTTCGCTGCTTTTCATATAATAACCCTCAACTTTAATCTGAGCTTCTATGGACATTTACATTATTATAGGAAAATGCCAAATTTTCCCTGGAAAAAATGCAAAATACAGACGATTCTTTCATAACAAATGGTGATAAATCATGTAGGAAATGTTAAATGTAGAGAATAAATGTTTTGGGAACTGTCACAAAAGTAGCACAGGGGTCTTCATGGGTTAAAAAAATAATAATAATACAAGTAAATGACTATTTATAGTTTACAGCTGTTACAAAGATGCAAAAAATGCTACAGAAAAAGGCATGAATCTGCCATGGGGGCGTAGTATACGGTCTCACTGTCATCATGGTCCACGGATGTCAAATCTGGCACTCTAGTCTAGTGTGTAATAATTCAAATGTCCCTTTGCAAGAGAGGGAGTGAGTAAGTGTGTTCTTTGTCTCAATACGGAGCAGCGTATGTGTGTGTGTGTCTGTGTGCGTGTGTGGAAGAGAGGGTGAGACCGACAGACAGACAGTGAGAGCAAGGCCTGATGGGATGCTGTATATAGTGCACCACCGTGATGCAAGAGCTCCAGTCATGCATACGGAAAAAGCCTCCTTCATTAACTATCCAACAAGCCCCTCTATCTGTCTTTTGTATTCACACAAAACCATGTTCCTGTACTGTCTCATTGTTACTATTGTTGGATGGTCACTACATTCACATATGAATAAATATCTGCTTTTCTAGGCTATTTCTACCAACTGATAACATACAATAGAGACGATGCTAACATCATGTCCCATTTGCAAAAACATTCTTATTTATAATTTTTGTTGTAATGTTTTCTTGTTTGTGTTGATATTTTCCTGGTTTGTTTATACATCTAATACTTTTTCCCTAAATGGGGAAACTGATAATCAATGAAATTAAAAATGTTATATATACTTTTTTTTTAGTTGTTTTAACAATGGAATTATGCATTTTAAAACATTTCACTCATAGTTTTAGGTAGTGAGCCATGCAGCTGTGAGTTGTACAGCCAATTTTCAAAAAAACAGGGGTAGAAAAACAGGGCACAGCTTTGAGCAAACCATGCTAAATATTGTGATTGTGTCACATTTCGTCTTCTTAATTTTGGTTAATGTTACGCCCAACTCGTGTGGGGAAAGGGGATAACATAGAAAAATAAATATATATATATATTATATAAGTTTTGGTTTGTAAAGTTATTTATTAATTAAAGTTTATTTTCTTTTTAAAACAAAAACTAAGATAAGTTCAACAAAAGGAGATTCAAATAACCAACAAAAAGAGACTCTAACTTAGAGTTAAAATTACAATTAATAATAAACAAAACGCTTTCAAAACTCAATTTTTACAAAAGAAGAACACAACACAAGCAACACTCAGTTCAAACTAAATCCAAAAGAAAAGTTCCACAACAGTGTGTACGAAGTACCAACGTGTCTACTGCCTCACAGATTCACAGAGTTTAAAGTATGACCAAGCTTAAACATCACAAAGGCACATGAGCGTGGCTGGTTACAGCTCGCTGAAGATCTCAGGTGTTTTTACAGTGGACTCCTCCCTCTGATTGGCTGAATGGCTGATGGACACTCCCATTCATCATGTGTCATTTCAGACTGGATGGAACCACAGTGTTTGGAGTCATCTGTAATGCAACACACACACACACACACACACACACACAGTGCCCCAGAATATGGCAGCAGCCGTAACAGCTAAATTCTTTTTTTTTTTTTTTTTTTTTGATAAAATCCAGCGAAAGATCATCTCAAGTACACTGCTAGCAACTAACATCCTGTTCTGTTTTGCCAAGAAACACATGATCTGATTGGTCAATATGTGATTGATCTGAAATGAAGGAAGCTAGGAAAACGAACAAGTGTACTCCCTGATTTATTTATTTTTTTGCCCACCCAAACATTTCTACCTAAAACTATGATTCCCTGTGGTCTACATAAACTGTAAATGCTCTGCTTGGGTCTGTATTCTTCATTAATTCAACTCCACAGGTCCATCTTCAACCCTATTTCTGAGTAATGACATCAGAAAGGTGGTTTTAAGCACTGGCCCTTTAAATGCATGAGCAACTTCATGCCCCGCCCCGTCCAGGTTGTTGGCTGTGCTGTCCCGTCCTGTCCTGTTCAACCAACAACTGAACATTTTAAGGTAATCAGCTAAAAGTTTGGACATATTTTCAGTTTTTACAACCACTGCTGACAAACAACTAATGCGTACTGAGAAAGATCCATCAGAAGTCTGGACCTTATATGTGTAAATGTGACAAAACTAGTTATAGATGTAACAGATTAAGCAGGAAAAACAGGTTGTAGAAATCCAAAATTCAATATAAAAAAAGATAGTTTTGTAGCACCTGGGGGGTTCAAATTCAAACTTTATGAACTATTAGGGTCCAAATACACAAATAAATGAACCAAAGACTAATAAAAGTGGGTTTAGCAAAATATGAGCCCTTTATGGTGAATAGATTAAAATCCTTGGTTAAGCTTTTATCTGGACACTAGACCGTACCTGAAATGATTTATTAATGGTTACATAAATGGCTATTTATCCTTGTGACTAAAGATAAGATAAGATACAATAAGATATTCCTTTATAAGTCCCACAGCGGGAAATTCCACACAAGACAATTGCACAAGCATACAACCAATATCTAGTCTGTTTTATCACCACTTTTTAAAGGGGACAGTAATCATGGGCATCACTGGCCTTCAGAGGTTTTCTCAACAATCAAAGCTATTCATGAAGACAGTCTAACCTAATCAAGGGGTTGTTTCTTTAATAGATCATTCAAACTCATTTTCATACTTTTGGCCACTGTTTCTCCATGTTAAAAAAGTGAGTTTAACAAATATGACCCCTTTAAAAATGTCATTAATGAAAACACAGCTAGTAACAGGTGTCTCAGCAGCAATTCAGCCATTAGTAATGTTGGTTTCTGCTGTGTCACATAGGCCTGTTTTTCATTCTTTAAATTGGAGGTTTGTGTCTCAGATGAAAAGCTAATATGAATATGCAAATGAAAACTCCAAACATTTTACAGATGTACATGTGATGTCATACTCTTTCGTGCGTCGGTATGCATCGCACAGTGCAGTGTGTTTATCAAGGAAGATTTCATTAAATGTGGCAAAAAACATCAGACATTCACACATTACACCTTTAAAAAGAATCGCAGCTGTTAATGTGGTAAGTCTTACGCATACTAACCTCTATTAATGATCATAGCTGCAGCCCTCCACACTACCTCTGCACCCCGAGCTATTACAGTCAACCAAAGCATCACAAGATGATGATTGGCGGGGCAGATTAACATGACTGGCAGCGGCTACAAACAAGCCCAGCGGCGTGCCGTCACCGCCCACACTCAGGCAGCCATTTGCCCTGCTCTCCTACCCAGCGTCAGGTCTGCTGCTGTTTACATGTCAGATTCTATTTACTCAGCAAGGCCTCGCCGTCTGTTTCCAGCGGATCAGACGCATTTTCTGGCCTCCTACCACCTCAGTTGCTGCACAATGTGATTCAACAGGGGTTATTGATGAGACGGCTGGGCACTGGTACACCTGTAGCTCTGGTTAGATGGGGGACAGGTAGAAAAAGCAGAGATGCTAAAACAAATTATCATAAATCACCTCTCAAAGCAAGAAGAAAGCAGTCAAAGAAACATGCACACAAGTATCAGAGGTGTTAGTGTCACTTTTTTTTTTGCATCGTTGCCTCAAAACTAACAAGCTAGCACACAAGGGCTTACTGAGCAATAAGAGTTCATGGTCGAGCAAGTTTCTGAAATCAATCAGTATCACGGGCCGGACAGATCTCAATGAAAACAAGCCGTGGTGATGAGCAATGATGTTGCCATGACAACAGGCAGGCTGAGCGTGCAGCCTGGCTTTGGTATCTTCAGGCGTGCAGCAGGCAGCACCCAGACGGTTTGGGGTTTTAACCTCTTAAGTGGCAGAAAGCAAGCTGCAGTCTCAGATGGGATCATGGGAGGATGGAAAGCGGGTGGGGGGTG
>JAPSES010095599.1:0-16336 GCA_029822895.1 Maxillicosta whitleyi | reverse complement strand
TGCTTGGTAACGTTTGTGTTTTATAACCGTTGCTATTGGGGCCCGTTTACAGCTTTATGACAAAACCTTTCCTGCTAATCCAACAGGCTTTACATTTCTGGACCTGTCAAGGAACGCTTAATATTTTAGATGATCGCAAACTTCAAAAACCCACGTATTTGGACATACATATGTTGATTTCATGGGTGGGTATAAAAATAAATAAAGTTGCGAGACAAAATTAAAGAACATAAGGCTCTGAAATGTAGCAGAGTAGGAAATAAGTGCCTCAAATTTGACATTGTGCAGTGTTTGAAAAAAAAAAAAACTTCCAACGCCATTAAAGCATTTAAGTCCTTATTGAAAAAAAAAAAAAAAAATGAAGGTTGGATTTTTACTAAAAAGTTATCAAGTTATCACTTTTATATTTTTGTTGAAGTAAATCAAAAAAACCCAGTTTACTGTATATATGTGTGTATAGTTTATATAATACTAAGTAGAAATCTAAGTTCCTAGCATACAAATGACTTTCTGGGTTTCTTTTAGCTGTTATGAGTGAAACAGGCTAAATTAGACTGACTTTGTAGTAAGTGATATTTTAAAAAAAAAGAAAAAAAAAACTGATGGAAAATGTAATTTATGTGAGGCGCTTTAAAAGCAGGCATTTTGGCAGATGGAGATGAGTAAAAGAAAAATCCAATAGCACTCATCAGAGAGCAAGATGAGTCGAAAAGCAGAGGAGAGAAAAGTAGAACCGTATGTGTAAGTGAGACAGATGGTCAAACCAGAAAAGAAATATGTTCAGCAGACTCCGGTCCAACCTTGGCAGATAACAGTCTTCCATATCAGGAAAAGGTAAAGAGTAAACAGTAAGTTCAAGAGGCGAGTTTTCTACAGCCGCCGAAGAGGTAAGGTTAAGGGGTGGTCATGGGCAGTCAGTCTGTAAAAGGGAAAGCAGGGATAAGAGGAAGAAAAAAAGTATGAGTTACATACAGGATGCAGCGGCGATTTCTATAAGACTGCAAAGGAAGTTCAGCTGCCTCTAAAATGTCCAAAATTAAATGGTCAAATATGTACATTTGCGTTAATATTCCATTGACTACAAAAGCATTAGAACTAAGACAAACTGTGTTATATAATTTATCGTAATATTATTTCGTTACATACTGTAGTTCAATCAGTTCTACTGTTGGCTAGGTTGGAGTGAACTAGCTAGCTAGCTAGCATCACATAGTCACACATTATTATCTTGAAAGGAACAGAGGGCAGAATTGACATAAATAAATTGTCAAATTTTATGATGGACACAAAGACAATGAGCTTCCCCTCTTTGAAAGGCCACCAACCACCACTGACTGGATGGATGGATGGATGGATGAGTAGATAGATGAGTAGATGGATGATGGATGGATGGATGGATGGATGAGTAGATAGATGAATGGATGGATGGATGGATGGATGAGTAGATAGATGAGTAGATGGATGGATGAGTAGGTAGATGGATGGATGGATGGATGAGTAGGTAGATGAGTGGATGGATGAGTAGGTAGATGGATGGATGGATGAGTAGGTAGATGAGTGGATGGATGGATGAGTAGGTAGATGAGTGGATGGATGGATGAGTAGGTAGATGAGTAGATGGATGGATGGATGGATAGATAGATAAAAAACCCTTTTCACAACACAAAATTCAATGCAGAACATTGTCCTCACATATAGAAAAATAATAATGACATATTTTCACTTCACTTTTCTGCTTTGATACAATAACATTTGAGTTTCTTTTATGAACATCTACATGGTCAGTAAATGAAACAGGAAAATATTTATTACACTGACCCTAACCCTACAGAATCGCAGCGAATAAACCAACAGTGATGAATCACTTAGAAAAGGTGAGACACAGAGAAAATGTAGTTTTGAAGTTTCAACAAAAACAGATGTAAGTATTTAAGGGTTACGTAAAACGTACGACACAGAATGTATATTAAGAAGATGAATTGTGCAGTGTAGTAAAAACACACTCTCTGTTGCCTCCTTTTCATTACTGTGTGTAGTGAGACCCAGTCCTCTGTGATGGGTAATTAACTATTGCTTTATGAAATTAAAAACCGTAATGAAGAAGGGCACACATAAGGGTTTCGTCTCCATCCAGTCTGAACAGGACTGCAGATTCACAAATGGATCGTACAGGCTTTTGTGGGCGGAAAAGTGTGAAGACCAACAAAGAGACACACATTTAATGTGTGATTCATAAACTGCAAACAAATGGTGGAATTCAGTCCAAACAGCATCTGTGTTGGGCTTGTGTCATGGGTAGTGATTGAATTTGGAGATTGTTCTGTTCTGTGCAAATAAGATGCTGCAAAAAAATAAAAAATTGTTGGACTTCGGTACTTGTACAATTAACACCAGCTGAAAAGTGATGTTAATTAAAAAAACTTACACCAATGAATATTTATTTTGTGTTATCGCAGAGTTTTGGCTACTTAAAGGTGAAATACAACAGTTTTAATTGCTGAAAGTGACAGGTGTTAATGAAGTTACAGTTTTCAGCACAAGTAGAAGGTGTAATGCAGCCCCCCCCCCCCCACCAAAGTGTTGAAAATTTCAGGTATTAAGATAATATCAAAACTCCAAGGGCTACAATACACTAACACTGTTATTCTGGGTTTTCTAGTTTTCTCATCCAGTAATATGTTATACTTTTTTTTTTTTTTTTACACTGGAAAATAATCCAAATCTTGCTACGTGTATTTTTAAATTTCTAGTCAAAATATCTCATCACACTTACAGGGATAGTTGTGTATTTTTGACATAAATCTGTATTTCATCCCCGTCATCATTGTAGTACGAAAGTAGTCTGGCGAGTTTTGCGAGGTCACGAAAATCAAACCTTTTTCTTCTAAAAGCAGACTGTGTTCAAAATAGTGACTTATTTGCATCACGAAAAGTCGCACCTCGTAATGACTTGGCCCTACTTTCTCTCATTTCCTATCAGTGCGCTGTCATGCTGCTGACCACTGCGCACTAGTCAACGACTTTTTTCAGCAGTGAAACAGGTAGAGTAGTGTCATCTTGGGGCAGTGCGGAGGGATACGACCTACTTTGACCTACTTTTCCCAAAATATAATGACACCTATAAGGCAATCATTTTTAGTAGGAATTCATCCCATTATAAGTGAATGGAGAATTTAATTATTTCTTTTAAGTCATAAAAAAAATATTGATCTTTGACCTACTTTTCCCAAAATGTCATTGGATCTATTCTGAGTCACCACTGCTAGAATGTTAGCAAACAAAGAAACGAACGAACCAAACCAAAAACAACACCCACCTAATATTTACAACACCCATTTCCTTGATAAATAATAAATACAAAAATATAAGCTGAATCCCAATCCACCCCACGGTCCTAACCCTTAGCCCCACCCTTCCATTTAGCACATACACAAAGGGGTAGCATTGTCCTAATTCTCAGTTAAAATAAGGTGGAGGGCTGTACAGAGATTTTTCCCATAATTCTGTTCGAACCATTGGCAAGATGGAGGTAAACACAGCCCAAAAGTGCAGCAGTGTGATTAAAGGAAGACACAAATGTAAGTATTTCCTTTATAAACAGCTTAATCATTTGATTGATTGTTCAATGTTGTTTCAAAGTGTCATAGATCGCACTTCTGTGGTTTAACGTCGACAGCCGTAAAAAGATTTCCAAAGCCCACGGAACACAAACTTTAAGAAAGAAAGTTGTCGCATCTGTTTACAGTGACATAACAGGACTCGAAGGGTTGTCCCATTTCACAGAATGTTTCAATCCCTACCCCTTGCAGCTCCAATTCAAGGGGTAGCGGCAAGGGCCAAGGGGGAGGGGCTAAGGGGTGAATTGGGATTGGGCTATAGATTACTAGTACTAGTAAAAGCTAATCATTTAATAAATCACATGACAGGATGTGACTAGATTTAATAACACATCTGGTTGTTGTTGTTGTTTTTAATGTTATTTGTGAATAAATAATGAGAGTTTCTGTATTATATACATGTAGGAAATATGATCCAGAACTGGGAAGCTCTTGCTGTAAATAATGTTATTTTTGTTGTACTAACAATGCCCCCTCCTGTTTTAGATCCCGTTTATCCTCAGTGTTTTTCTGAAAAAACAAAAGTGGTAAATATGGACGTACATTGACAAGAACTGGAATCGATTCGTGGTGAATTTCTGCAAATGCACAGCGGATTTAACTCATGCACGAGTAAATAAATGCTTCTTTTCTGTCTCTGATTTTCTTATGAGTGTGTTTTACTTGTTCTCTACATACAAATGTGTGAAAAAGCTCAATGTCCTGATGTGAGAATACGGCACCTGAGCAGTGATTGCGTCTGACTGCATCACCCATACGTACTTTGCTCCCCTTCTTACCCATAAAAGACACTGCAGAATAAATTATGAAGCCTTGAGCAAACTTCCTTGAAGGGCTGGATCACCCACATCACAACCCACACACCAACATATACACGTTTCATACACAAGCACCAAAAAAACAAAAAAAACAAAAACAAAACCTCTGAGATTTCTGCTAACTGATAGATTTCATGATCAGCGTGAGAACATTTACGGTTTTGCTCCTTTTCCACAATATGCACCATTTTGTCTATTGCCATTTTAGTTTTCCATATTTAACAGGGTTATTAAGTTTATTTCAGACACAAGCGTAATACAAAATACAGGTAGTCCTCGAGTTACGAATGAGTTCCGTTCCTACGCTGTTGGCGTAACCCTATTTTCCGCCTAAGCCGGAATTAACCCTTTAGTACCCCTAAATACCCCCAAAATCTCTAAATAACTATCCAAATCCATGTATTATACTTCATATTAATAAAATAAAGTAAAAAAATAAGATACTATACTTACTCTACGTCCAGTATACAGTATGTATGTACAGTAATAGTGGACGAGACTCCGGCGTCGTAAAGTTGAAATAACGTAAGTTGGATACGTCGTAACCCAGGGCCTACCTGCATAGGAAAAAAATTAAAAAACAAGACAAATTTAAAAAAAAAATACATAGAAATAGGAATTATAATAAACAAAAACTAGTGACTGAACTAAAAACAACAACAAAAAACACTAATTAATCTCTTAAAACTCCACAAAATAATAATAATAATATAATAATAAAAACAATATAATAATAATAATAATAATGCAATATGAGCTCAAATAAACTAGAAATGTAGTAAAATCCTGTTTGTTTTCATGTGTATTTGAGTTGATCACTAATTGCTCTGCAGTAGGTTGAGCAATGCCCCCCCCCCCAACCTTTAAGACATAATGGTTTAATTAAATCATACATGAAGTTGTGCATTGTTTCACAGCTTTTGTAAGTCAAGAGTTTTCTTAGAAAGATGAAAATAAAGCAATTTAATCAAGGCCTCAATATATAAATGAGTGTTTCTATTAAACCGGTTCCTAAAAAATAGGACATGGGGGGCTAGAAATTCAAACCAGATGTTATGAAGCAAGTTTGGAAGCGCGTTGGGTCTATTTTAAAAATGAATATTTACTGAGATAAAAGTGAAAAAAGAGATAAAACACATTTTTTCTATTGTTTTACATAATATTTAATACAAAAATCTGTATGTAACATAGTCAAAAGGACATGAAAAAAATATTTGTACCAATTTTGGCTGCAATATTTTATTTAAAAAATTGTTAATTTTGGGTTTTGTTTTTTTCATTTATATGAGGTCATAATTTGGTACATCCTGGGGACAATATATCTAAATTTGTCTTCTATTATTGGGTCTAAAATGTTGGTAAAGTGCCATATGAACATACTGCACCATTGTTTAAATCTAACTAAATCTCTTGATGTCAATGGCTGTTCTTGCTGCTTGAAGGTCAAATATGTGCTGTTGAAATATTGCACATAATTGGTGAGTAACCTTGTTCATGAATAGGTTACAATTGCAAGAGCGTTATCTCTAAAATAACATATTGTCATGCAAAACCGAACCTAAACATTATGATTTCTATCAGCAGTCAGCCTACGACAACACTGACTTGAAGGCTAAACACAGACATTTTAAAACTATTTCTCACACTTTTGTTTGTTTGTTTGTTTGTTTGTTTGTTGCAAGGTTGTCAAGAAGCAAGGTGGAACAATGCGACGCGTGCATGTGAAAGACTCTAACCTCTGACTGCCAGTGTTGGGAGTAATGTCACAAAAGTAATATATTCACAATAACAGATTACTTTTTGCTGTAACGCAGTGGTTCTCCAACTTTTTACAGTGGAGTACCTCCTGAAATATACTTTTTTTGCAAAGTACCCATAACTCATTTTAAAAATTATGCAAAAATGTGTTCCTGTGCCAAAGGTGTCTGTTTATATTTTCAGAACTTTGTAAAAAAAAAACATATATTTAATTGTAATATGATATAATACAGGTAGTCGTCAGGTTACAACGTACCCGACTTACGTTATTTTGACTTGTCCCATCCCATCATTAGCAGATGTCCGGTGTCGTGCTCGTCCTTATAGCCCCTCCTCGTGGTTCTCATGGCTCTCTCGCTCTCACTCGTCCTCTCTCACTCCTGCCAGACCTACGCCTGCACTCGCTCCGAGCGGCTGCGGCTGCTCCTACACATCAGCTGTCAATATTGACATCAGCTGTTTTATGGAAGATTAGAACACTAAAATAAAACCTACATTTTTTCACGGACCCCACTCGCTACTTTTCTTTTTGGTTGCGGCCTTTGAGCCGGGCCATAACAATATGAAGAATAACACATGTATTTGGATAATTATTTAGAGATTTAGGGGGTATTCAGGGGTACTAAACAGTTAATTCTAACTTACACGGAAATTCAGGTTACGTCGGCAGCGTAGGAACGGAACTCGTTTGTAACCCGAGGACTACCTGTATAATATATATATATATATTTTTTTTATGAGGACTGATGAGCCAATCAGAGGCAGAGTAGGGCGGGTCATGCTGAGGAAAATATTGCTAACTAGTGCTAGCCACCTCTGGAACCTGACTCGACACTTCAGATGCTAGTGCCACCCCAGTTGATTGACAGGTCACTGCACGTCTCATTGAAAGATGCGCATCTTTCAAATGACTGACACATATTGAAAGAACCTACTTTCATGGAATATATAATTCTGAGGTAAGTTTTAAGGTGGTTTCCAAATGAATTACTGTTAAACTACTGGTCATATGATTGCACATTTAAAGAACAGATGTTGTTGCCAATAGTTTAACAGTGTGAGTACGCTAACGTTATGAATATTATGACTGAACCAAAGCCAAAACGTACATCCATTCCATATCATTTTCATTAGCAGCAGAATGGAATGGATGGAAATCTACATCAAAGCTAAAGCTTCTTTCGTTTAGGCTTGAGTGAATCCTGGCTATGAGCTTATTTGATGGATCCAAACTGTCCCTGACATTCTGTCTGAAATTCTCGACGTTTTGAGAAAATGCCAAATACTGACACCATCTGACTCAGTAATCAGTAACCCTTTGTGAACCAGATGAGCAGGTTCTTTATCCAGGAACAAATTACATGTGCCCTAGCTACAGGAAATCTACAAATGGACCACAGATCATGTGCACCACCACATGAAAACACATGCATTCAGTACCCACTGGGTTTATTTCTTGGAGGCATCACAGATCAAACATCAGTCAATGCCGAGCAGTAATTGGTGCAAACGTGAAACCCTGGGCACCTACATCAGATGGATCATTGATGTTTCTCCACCTACTTAAAGGCGTTTGGGTCAATGCATGTGTCATGAAGCCTGCAGCGAGGAAAGGCCTCCACTGTGGTGATGGCACAAAGTGGATCAGGTTTACATATGTGAGTCTTGACCATCACGCCCCCGCATTCTGGAAAGCGGTGGTCAAAGCCTGCAGTAAGATCTATTTAATCTCTTTCTCACAAAAGGAAAATTCTCATTTGACGGTAAATATATTTAAGAAATGATTTTTCATCAGATTTCCCAGCTGTTCACTTATATCATGCTGTAACATGTTGAAATGTGAAAGAAAAACTAAACAAGACATGATCAGTGCTGGGGAGTGATGGGCTTTTTTTTTTTTTTAATTAAACTATTAAATGTAACTGTTATTTTTTGTTAATAAATGACACTATATTAATGATCACAAAGAGGTGCCATCTGAATATATTCAGATTTGGATTATTTCACTCATTTCAGAGTATATATGTAGAAATAATCTTAACATTGATCTTGTTTGAAAGTGTTAATTTTACACAGCATAGTGTGGACACATATAGACACTTTATTTAGGCACATTTGCTGTGTACATTATTATATTTGGACTGTTTACACTTTTGTGGAAAAGCATTATATCAGTACTGACCGTTTACATGTGTGTTTACATTATTTACACTACTAGATTTCTACATTTTTATACTACTTTTTAATTTTTTTGTTTTACCCTTTCATACAGTACACCTCTAATCTGCACATATTTTTCAACTGCACACTATTTTTAATTTTTAGAAACATGTCTGTATTGTTTATGTCACTAGGATGTAAGTGCACAACTGCATGGTGTAATGACAAAATTACTCTTCTAGTCAAAAAAAATAAACAGCTCAGCGAAAGAAAAAGTTGGATATCAACAAGTAACAGAAAGTCATCACTTTTTTGCTTTTGCTTCACAAATTTCTTTAAAAAAATCAGCTCATAAAGTGTAAATACAAACATGAATCATTTGTAAACATACATTTATGTTCACAAAATAATATTTTTGCAGATAATATTATCAATGGGATTATTTAATGAGTTCATAATGTTAATTAACTTTATTTATATATATTTTTTAAAAAGATAGAGCAATATGTATGCACACTGACAGCTCCTAATGCGTAAATTATGTGCTAATGCTAATGCTAGGTGTGCATATTAAGATGGATAAAATGCAGACACTAAATTTCACTATGGAGATAATAAAGCAAGATAACCTTAAAGTTTTGACATATGTTGACATCATGGATAAAGGGGGCAACTTTGGCCTTGATTTACAGACTTCTTCATCTTTTGTTCCTTTAACGTAGAACCCTTGCATCCTGCATTTTACTGAGCAATATTTAGTTTTGATTTTTTTTTTTTTATTCTGCGGTCCAGGGTCAGCTTGGGCAAAAAAACAAAACAAACAAACAAAAAAACATCTGCACATGTAAATAAAATCTGTCTCTTTTGTTTAAATTCACCTTAGGTCTTTTTTTTTTTTTTTTTTTTTTTAATTAATTACAAGTAATCTAATGTAATAAGCTACATGAATTTAATGTAGAATAGTTCCCCCAAACCTCTTGTTTTACTGAAAGTAAACCTCACATGGTCAACATATTAAATTTATCTCTTTGTTTTCAGGTGGCTTTCATGTTTGGGGGCTGATGATACTAATGAAGGTCTGTATTTATTGCCTTAGAGCCTTAAATGGCAGCTCACGGTTCTTAATGTGTGTTTTATGTGCTAATGCTAATATGCTAATGCTAGGTACTGTGTGTGTACTAGGATGGATAAAATACAGACACTGAATTTCACTATGGATATAATAAAGCGAGATGACCTTCACGTTTTAACTTGTGTATACATCTCAGATAACGTAAAATAGCAGGGTTTTGTTGCTTTATTTTTTTTTTTTTTTTAGTCTGTTGGGTGTCTATTTAACTTTAGTTACTTTAGTCAGGAGAACATGTTAGCCTTGGGTTTTTTTCCACAATATTTTTATTGGTATTCAAGGTTTAGAATGAAAGGTAAATATAGTAAATAATAATATACATAAAGAACATGCATCAAAACAACACAAACACTCACACACACCCATTCACAACAAGTAAACATGTACCAAATATACACAGAAAACGGAATTAAAATTAAAATACAGCAACCATAATAATAAAAAATTGAAGTCATATCCCTAGTCAAGTCATAATTTTAATTTAAGGTTCCCATAATTGTACAAATTCCTTCATTTTATGCCGACCTTGGTTTACCAGTCACTTTGTTTGAAGTCGTATTTCATTCCTTACACTGCAGTACAGGGTCGGCGCCATATGTGTTATGGTAGATTTGTGAAGTATATGCTCAAATAATTGTCACTTAATAAAAAAAATAAAAAAAAATCATCTGCACATCTAAATAAAATCTGTCTCTCTCGTTTAACCTTAGGTCAGTTTTTTTTTTTTAATTACAAGTAATCTAAAATAATAAATGACATGACTTTAATGTAGAATAGCTCCCCAAACCTGTCATTTACTGAAAGCAAACCTCACATGGTCAATAAAATTCCTCTGTTTGTGTCCATGTAGGCGTCATTATGGGGGCTGATGGGCATACTTAATGGCTTATAGAGAGGTTTTCTTTTCATCCATACACCTCAGAGAAGATAATAGCAATCTGTTAGAGCAAGGACGTGCGATAGATTCAGTGTTAAACCAGCACTTCTACTCGTGTCTTTCACCATGTCAGATTCTTGCAAATATTGCAGCCTTGCCTTGCCTTGCGTGTCTTTTAAGTCTTTTTATGGAGAACATCTCATGCTCTGTTCATGAATTGATTGGACCCATGTGCATTATGGCATGTAATTATATTTTACTCTGTCCTTATCCACATTTACCCTGTTTATTAACTCTGCCACAGATTTTAGAAGAATGATAGAACTGCTTTTCTTCACCAAGACCCAGTGACGAAGAAAAAATATATATTTTTTAATTAACCTGGGTGAAAAGTATTGCCTGAATGTCATCACACCAACCAAGAAACTTCACAACATTTCGCTAAAGCTTTTTAATTTCAGAATTTCCTCAGTACATTATGTGGAGCTAATTGCAATGGGCTGACTTATTTTTCTGTGACACTGACTTTCAGAGGGATTCTTGCCCGGATGGCACTTTTTTTTTTTTTTTTTTACCATAGCTGAGGAATCTGCATAGAAGAATGTTTATCTGCTCCAGCCCAGTGCGCTCTGGTTCCAGATTTCAGTTTGCATTTCGACATTGTCCTGTGGTCTGTCCGTGTGGAGCTTGTCCTGGTTTGTTCCCAATTTCACCTCAGAACTGCTTCACCGGCTTCACTCTGGGTTCCTGAGACTCACCAGGCCGTGTCACAAGTTTCATGAAATTCTAGTTTTAACCCATGAAGACCCAGTGCTCTTTGAAGCAGCTCCAAAATATTTTTTTTCCCTCTATATTTAACTTTCATTATGTAATTTATCCCCATTTATTATGACATTATCCTGTGTATTTAACATTTTTTTGGGGTGAAAAGCATAGACTTTCTTATGTTTAATTCACTGATTATGTAAAGTTGAGGGTTATTATATTATGTTTCCTCTGTTTCAGCAAAGCACTTCTCCACTGCCTCCAGGAGAGTCCTCGTCATGGTCCTGGTTATCGTCACGAGACAGGACACGTCTGAGGACTAATGAATGAATGAATGAATGAATGGGATAGTTTGTTAATTTATTGTTTCAAACATGTTACAAAATAAAATAATAAATAAAAATTGCCTGTGATGGTAAGAATAACATCAGGTGCAGATGCAGTCTCTCTGCTCACATCCCTGGTCAGCTCTTCAAAGGGAGCGAGCACCTCCGCTGTCTTCATCATGAGCTCCCATTGGTTGGCAGTCCGTGCTGCTGGTAGGGCGTGCTCAGCAGCATACACACCGAGAGCCCGTTTTTGTTCCAGTAGACTCTGCAGCATGTAATAGCTGCTGTTCAATCCTGTCTGCACGTCAGAAATAAGACCAATAATTTGTATTATTGCTGAACAGTTCTCGTATTCTATAATGAAAATAAGATTAATTTCATATCATGATAAATTGCATTTATCATTTATCACTGCTATTACAAAGAAATTCTGTTGGCGAGCCAGGTGAAGAGCAACATGAATAGGAATAAATAATGGGATTGGAATGAAAATGAAAAGAGGAATCTCTCCTGTACATCTTGCTTCAGGCGCCTGACATCCATGTTCAAGTCCATCTGTGTGTCTTCCAGATGGGAGTAGGCCAGCGGGGAGTGCTTGAAAATTCTTAAAATCTTCTTGGCGTTGGCTAGTGTGTCCGTGACACCGCGTGCACAACGAGCTGACAAGAATGCGTAACAAAGCCCACACTCTGTACTCCCATATCCAGCATGGATCTCTTCAGATTTGCAGCATTATCGCACAAAATGACACAAACCCCTTTTTGGTCGATTCCCCAGTTGTTCAACGTCTCTTCTATCGCCTGTTGGATGCGCTCTGCTGTGTGCGATCCATGGAATTCACTGACATGCAAGGTCCCACGGCGTAAAACAAACTTGCTGTCTACCCGTTTCGCAGTGAGACTCGGTAATGACATCGGACACACAGAGGAACTCCAGATGTTTGTGGTAAAGATGCTTCTGCTAATCGCACAGATAGCTTGTCACAGATCTTTTTCTGAAGAGCTGGCGGTGCTTTGTCAACGAAGTAGACATGGCATCTCGTACCTAGGTTCCAGGTGCTCCATAAGCAGGAGAAATCCAGTGTCCTCTACCACTACCTATCATCGCTATCATTTGGGCAATTTTTTCTGTTATTTTTTTGCCTTCTCACTGTCACTGGGCATTTTCTCTTTCCTTTTCAAAGTTTCATCAAGTGTTAGCTTGGCTCGTTGGCTTGTTTGACGGACTGAACTTGTTGTACTGGGTCCGGTGCTTATTTTTTTAGGTGTCTTATTAAATTCGTTTTGTTAATCGCACCCTTTGTTTTTCCACCTCTTGAGATCCTGAGTTTCCAAAGCTCACAGTTTGCTACCGCCAACGTTCACCGGTGAACATTGGTAGCATAACATCCGAGTCCGCAGTCACGTGATCAGGGCCAATTTCCGATCACGTGATTGGTTCAGGACAACCCTACCTATGACTCCCCCAGTCTTTTCAGGTCATCCAACTGAATGTTTGTGCCAAATTTGTTGACATTACTGGGTTGCATTTTTAGTGGCAACACATATATTTTAAAGGGTTTTTTTTTTTAACCTATTAAAACCCAAACATCCACCAGTGACCAAAACCATCTACTAATGTATAATGTAATAAATACCTGTTGATCCACTAATTCTATCAATACATGTAAATAATTGGTGTAAAATACAGTTTGTCATCTTTTCATGGTTATCAGATATGACCCATTTGGATGTTCAGAGGCTTCGTAGTTACCACGGAAACCCTGTCATCTTCTACAACACTGATTCACCAGTAAAACCCATGGAGTTGGATGGATGACAGTGGATGGAGACACTGGGTTTATGTTCAGTTAATGATAGATTTCACTGAAAAAGTTTCTGTTTTTGATATAACAACCTTTGAAAAGTGTGAAATACAGAGGATAATCGTCTTTTTTTTAAAAGAAATGGTGGTAAATCACTGAATAAAAGTTAAATAGAAAGGAAAATTAATTTGTTAACTGACGCTAAAGTAGCACTTGGTCTTTGTGGGTTAATTAAAAGTGATGTGCTGTGGAAACGTGTTGAAAATAACAGATATGCTGCTGTTACAATAAAAGGTAACATTTGGAAGAATTTATTCCACTGGAAAACTGTATCGCAACATGGGGATGGAAATGCTCTAAAATCAATCCTTTCTTTACAGTAGTGAGGAAATCTGCATTTAATGTGCAGGGCAGCATGATGGGAGTTAGAACTACTGTTTCACAGCAATAGGGTCCTGGGTTTGATCCCAGCAGGAGATCTCTGATTTACATGTTCTGTTTACACTGTAAAAAATTTATATCTGGCTTGAATTTGGAATATTTATCTTGAATGATCAGTAACTGTTTGCCCTCAAGAAATGTTTACTTGTTTTATACAGTTTTGCCTATATAGATATATCTATTGAGTCAATACATCGCAGTTTTAACGTTCTATAATCCTTAGATAATATTTTCTTATTCTAAGAAAATGAAAAGTGCAATTTTCTTATTGCACTGGCAGATAAATGACTTTAAATAAGACATTCAACCCAATAATGAGTTTAATTTTCTTAGTTTTGTACAGGTATGTCTCAGGCGTCTTCCCACTGAATGAAAAAAACATACATCTCAAAAGGTTAATTGATCAATCTAAATCTAATCACAGCTAAATAAATATTGAATTAAAACCGGTGGATGGTGCCTATAGTGGAGGGTCTCAAAGGCCCCGCTCACTGATGAAAAAGCGTACAAGACCGGGCAACAGTTAATGTTATTGGTGCTGATTAAACAGTATCATAGTGTCATGTGACATTGTGTCATTCAACTAATTATGTAGTGAAAACAGAGCAGAAATGTGCTGATTTCCAACTGTACGGACAGATGTATCTCACAGGTTATGACTTATTTATAAGTGGTTTGAACAGTTCGTTTCTGACCACTATCATAAACAGTATACAGCAGGTTTAATTATTTATAAACTAGATTTACTGCATGTACTCCTTCACAAACCAATCATGATGTTTTTCTGTCAAACCTCATACAATATAAATCGCTGCAATAATTATTACATGATGTTGAATTACATTTGCAGCTTTTTCATTTGCAGACCTTGGGTTGGTTAGACTGGAGGTTGTAATGGATAGAAGTGTTTGGCTGATTCCTGTTGGTAATGATGGGGGGGGGGGGATCAAGGTCGTCACAGATGGACAGCCCAATACGTTTTGATTCCTAACTTTTGAACCAGACAAGTTTAAAGGGATAGTTGTGTATTTTTGACATGAATCTGTATTTCATTCCCTTCATCAGTGTAGTACATCCACACTGACTTACTCCCAGCAGTGTCCTGTGAGCCCAGTTCTGGTCTGGTTTTGGTCGACATGTGTTCAAAAGAGTGATTTATTTGCATCACAAACCAATGTCCGTGAAAAAGTCACACCTCGTAATCACTTGGCCGTACTTTCTCTCATTTACCATCAGTGTTTCTATGAGTGCCATCTAAAGGGTTAACATCACATTTAACCCTTTCATGCATGGCATCCACATTTGTGGATAGAAAATAGACAATTATTTAACTGAAAAGCCCAAACTTGTACTTTCCTGGTTCTCAGAAGGTTATATATCTTCTTAATTAAACCAAAAATTCTAAAAGAAATACAATTTTAAAAAATGTGCTTAAAATTTAAACACTTTTTTTTCAGCATTCATGTATGAAAGAGCTAATAGGTTTAATAACAGTGACAATATTGCGAAGATAAATGACAGACAAGGAACAAAAAGAGAGAGGCTTCACAGGGACTACTTTGGTAAAATGCCCAAAAAGAAGTACATTTTACATTTTCTTTCTTATAAAACTACTTAATATAAATGTACAAAATAAACAATCAAATTGGCTTTCACTTAAACATTACCTTGCACTTCTATGTTTAGCATCAAACACAGTGACAGCCTAATTGTTGGTTAAATTACAAGGGAAAGTGTACAGTAGGTGTAGTTTGGCTGTACTGCATCTGTTTACCCTGAGGGGTGGATTGTTGTAGCAATGGAGGAGAACCGCAGAAGACGCCGAACATTCTGATTCGAAACAAACAAATCATCTGCCCGCTATGACTCACTGTAGATCTGGCTCATGATGCCAGGATGCAGCTGTCACTCTCCTCGTGGCAGAAATGAATCCACTCTGACATCTGCAGTGGCATTTTGAATGTCAGATACATGGGGGCCATTTCAGTTTGGAAAGATTAAGTTTGGCCTAAATCTACTGCTGCCTTTTACACCAAAGCTGACTGGATTTTCTCGGCGCCTTTGTCAGGCGTTCCGACTACTGTGGAGAGATTTGTGAAGTTGGAAGACCTGTAGAATTGTATTCATGTGTGAGGTCATTTGCAGGCACCCCAGTGAATAAATGCACAGGAACAGTGTGTTTCGTCTGACCTGGTGGGCAGATGGGAGTCTGCGCTGACACCTCCAGCCCGAATCACACTTGGCGATAAAAGACATGTCCTTGTTCACATAGCCTGGTGTGGCATGTGTCTCCGGGTTATTCCCATATCTCACCCTGAAAATCGTGCTATGACCTTGATACAGGTCTTTCAAACTAACTTTTACAACAAAAAAAGACAATAATGCTTATTTTATCAACTTATTTTTGACTGGTAAATGTTTTTCGTGTAGTCATTTGACAAGGAAAAAATGCACACCCAAAAAAACGTGACAAAGTCATGGTATTAAAGGGTCATATTTTGCTTCTTTTTGTTTTTTTTTAAATGAAATTATACATTTAAAACATTTAAAACATTTCCCTGTGTTCTACATAAACTGTAAATATTCTGTTTGGGTCTGAATTCTTCATTAATTCAACACCACAGGTCCATCTTTAACC